>CAUYPK010071566.1:0-121631 GCA_963574355.1 Loris lydekkerianus | reverse complement strand
AAAAGTAGCACTTCTCCTGTAAAAATAAACAGATGCCTCCCTTTTTGGCAGTTAATAGGACTAATCCCCTTCTTGTTGGGGCAAGTATTTAAAGTCTCTTGCCGAAACCCAAATGTTTTTTTTTTTTTTTTAATTTTTTTTATAGATAAAAATATGCACCATAGAATGTGCTTCAACTCTATCCAAGTAAACACAAAAGATGTAAAGTCTCTATCTTTTCTTAAGGCTGAGTAGTACTCCATGGTATACATATACCACAGTTTGTTAATCCATCCATGGATTGATGGGAACTTAGGTTCCTTCCACATATTAGCAGTTACAAAATGAGCTGCATAAACATTCTGTTGCAAATGTCCTTGTAAAATGATTTTTTTTCTTCTGGGTAGATGCCTACTAATGGAATTGCAGGATCAAATGGAAGCTCGACTAGTCTTACCTATTTTATATCAATCTTCCCTTTTCAAAATGAACACAGAAGGAAGGTTGCATATTTTACAACAGATTGTCTCTGTGGCCAAATATAGATTAATTTGTCTTATTTTATTTGCCACAAATGACTTAAGAAACTGAAAAGATTACTCCAATCCATAATCCCCTCCCCCATGAGCTATATTTCCCTTTCCCCCAGTGAGTCTTTAACTCTCAGACTTATATCATAAAAGCTCAGGCTGAAAAACTCTACTTATGTATGGAAACTTACACTTCTGAGGGGAAAAATTAAGTGCTTGATTTAAATGATCTGTTATGAGCCACCCATCTGTAACAAGCTTCTTTCTGAAAGAAGAAAGAAGGTGTACTATATTGCAACACTTACAGTGTGAAAGCCAGATCTTCTATTCTAAAAAATTTCTATCCTGCTTTAATGATGATTTAATAAAGGCGCATATGTATGATTCAACATTTATGTAAAGTATGATATTTCATCTTTAAGCAGAGTATTTTCATGCTTTTTAATTTTTTTAGTTTTTTCACTCTACAGAATGACATTTGAGATTTCACAGGGTTTAAAAAAAATGTTTTATTTCTGATATAAAATACATTGCATTAGCTTTAGTTAATATCCACACACCAGAGTAATGTTTATCATATTCTCTGGTGGTGAAATCATTTTTAAAATTAAAAGTGAGTACTTAATGGGCTGGGCACATTGCCTCACACTTGTAACCCATTCTGGGAGGCCAAGGCAGGAGCATCGCTTGAGATCAGGAGTTCCAGACCAGCCTGAGTAAGAGTGAGACCCCATCTCTACTAAAAACAGAAAAAAATGTATTGTTCTAAAATATAATGGGACTACATGCCTGTAGTTCCAGCTACTCAGGAGCCTGAAAGCAGGAGGGTCACTGGAGTCCAGGAATTTGAGGTTGCTGTGAGCTATGTTGATGCCCCTGCACTCTAACCTGGGAAATAGAGTGAGAGCCTATCTCAAATGAAAATTTTTTTTAAAAAAGTGGAAGAGTGGGGGAATGCTTCAAATCACACCTGCACTTGGATTTCCCTCTCCTTTGGGGGACTGGAACTCACATGAAGCTTAATTTAATTTACAACATATTAATGTTGTATTTCTTGGACAAAGGGGTCATGGAGTCTAGCTAGAATCTACTTACTTATCTTGTTTTTTCTCCAAGTCCATAATGTCCCACCTGGATAATGAGGCTGCAGAAATATAATACAAAGTGGCCAGGATCCACCCTTGTGTAGTAGAGACATCACACACCCTGAGACCAGCACGGTACAGGGCCATCCAGTCTCAAGAATCAAGAGTTGAGGTTACAAGACCTAGCTACCCTTCCCATGGGAATCTGATTTCTCCTTTTCCAACCTTGAAGTACATGTGATAAAGCATTAACTGCATGGGACTGGCCCTGGAGTGACTCCTGGGGGATGACCTGAGCCCTTGGAGTAACCAGCCTAGGAGGAATGTCTATAGACCAGGGGCCATGCCATATCATCTGTGCTAACAACATGGGCCATGGTGAATGCCTGGGCCCCTGGACCATACTGCATTGTTCTGTGAGGGGACTGAAGGCTGATTAGTGAAGGCCGGCAAGTGCTCCAGGCCTGGGATGGAGCCCCAGTAAAAAGCCGGGTCAGCCTCCCTGGTTGGCAATACTTCACGTGTGTTGTGAACGCTTAGAAACTCACATTTAGTGTCTCCCAGATGCTGTCTCATGCACCTTTTGCTTTTGCTGATTTTAATCTGTACCTTTCCATGTAGTCAACTGTACGTGTGAGTTTGATGGCTTTTCTAAGGTTTGTGCGTGTTCCTAGTGAATCACTGAACCTAAAAATGGTCTTGGGGGACCCCTAACACAGAGACTACAGATATTGTTTTATTATGAAAAAATTTTTTCTTCACCCTCTGCAGTTCCATCGCTCCTGAGAAAATAAAGAGCACAACCTGACCTTTCTTCTTGTTAAACATGAAGCTTCCCTTCCCCCAAACCTAGGAGAAACTTTTCCCACTCTCCCTTGGTTACTGTCCTCCCTCAAGTTCTCCCCATATGCTCAGAGATGAACAGAGACCTTGGATACCTTTCATTCCTGCTCCTTTATTTCAGTTTCCTCCCCCTAAACAAGCTAAGCAGAACATGTTATGTTCAGCCCACAGTCACTTGGGCATCAGACTGTCCCCAGGACTCCTCTCCCAACCCCCTTCTCTCCTTTCTGGGTGGCAGGGCTGGGAGCCCTCTCACATGGCACTCTCGTTGCCTCCCCGACCCCTGGATGCCCCCTTCTCTTGGGCCATGAGTGACTTGTAGGGCTTCCCCAGGCTGGGGAGGGTGAGCTCAGCCTCCTGCAGCTCCAGCTCCCGCTGAGACAAATGCTCAATGACAGCTGCTCCGATCGAGTCCCCCAGCACATTGGTCATTGTGCGAAGCCGGTCACTGGTGGAGGGGAGAGAGAAGCAACTGTTAACGGAGGCCTGAAAAGTTCTATTAAGGGAAAGGGTGCAGTGGAGGTGGGGGGAGCTCCCTCACCAAAGAAATGGGGCTCATGTTCCAGTACAATCCATGAGCCCATCACCTGAAGCAGCTTCCTCTATCTCTCTTTCCTCAGTTTCTTCTCCTAACAAACTCAGGTTGGATCAGCTCTGAGACGTTCACATTTGAGCTTAGCAGTGTGATTGTTCTAAAAAAAAGACTGAACATCTGATACACACTATTTAAGAGTCATGAGCTGAAATCATATAAAACTAGGAAGGTAACCACTGTGAGTAAACCAGGTCAGGCCTAAATCAGTAAAGGCATTGACAAAGGCAGACTGGAGACAGTCACATGGGACTCAGGGCCAGCTAACAGCTCCTCCCATGTGGGGATAAAAAGTCCAGACTTTTTAAAAATACAAACCTCCTAATTTTAAATGCTGAGAAAAAACAATTTGAGACAGGGTCTTCCTCAGTCTCCCACAGAATTTCTTTTTAAGGATATGCAGCCAGGCATAGTAGCATATGCCTATAGTCCTATCTACTCAGGAAACTAAGGCAGGAAGATCTTAGGAGTTCAAGACAAACCTGGGCAACATAGCAAGACTCCTCTCTAGGAAATAAAAAAAAAAAATTTAATCATTTGCAAGGCAGATCTTCTCTTTCATGAAACAGATGAAAGAGAAGTTTTTCTGGCTGATGGGTAAAGGCCCTGTTGCATGTCTCCTCCCCACCCTACATCCCAGGGTCCAGCCTCAAGGACACTCACAGGAACCAATCCACAGCTATGATGAGGGTGATGTCTTCAGTGGGCAACCCAACCGATGTGAGAACAATGACCATGGTGACCAGGCCTGCCTGGGGGATGCCAGCTGCCCCAATACTGGCCGCTGTGGCTGTGATGCTGCACATGGAGAGAGAACATGGGAGGGAGGGAAAGGGGAGATGAGGAAGAGAGAGGGAAAGAACACACAGAAGCGAAGGGATCAGCTCCCCAAGACATCTTAAATTAGATAGCTGAGCTAGACACATTAAAGAAAAATACTGCGTGAGCTCTCTTGTATGTAGAATCTAAAAAATAAAAATAAAAAACAAAAGTCAAATATACAAAAATAGAGAAAAGAATGGTGGTGACCAGAGGCAATGGGGGATTAGAAGATATGTTCAAAGGATGTGAAATTGTAGTTATGTAGGAAGAATAAGTCTAGAGGTCTAAAATCCCGCATGAAGACCACAGTTGTTAATATTGAAATGTACACTAGCAATTTTCTAAGAGAGTGCATTTTAGGTGGTGCTCTTACTGGAAAATAAAAGGTAGATAACTATGCAATGTTTCCTCTGTGTTAAACCACTTACCTGCTGTCATCTTTTCACTAGGTACATCAAAACATCATGGTGTACACCTTCAATGTATACAATAATAAAAAGAAAAAAATTTTTTAAGCAAACACTACACTATATGGAAGAAATGAATTATTTAATTAATTAAATTATCCCCCAAATAAAAAGCAAATCCCCCAGTGACTTCCACTGAGGGTCCACGGCTGGTGTGGTGGTTCCCCTCATCCTTTGCTAGCATCTGGTTGGAAGTCAGTTCAATGATACATTTAGTAGATGCAAGACTAGGTAAGAAACCAGCTGCCTCTGAAGCCTGGAGAGACGCAGAGGCACACGGCCGCGAACCAAGAAAGTGAGCTCCCTGTATGCACATGTGCTAGAAGGAAGCCATCAATACAGCAAGTCCAAGAGCTGAAAGGTGGGCCAAAAGAAACCATCTACTGGCCAGTGGCAGTGGCTCATGCTTGTAATCCTCACACTCTGGAAGGCCAAGGTGGGAGGATCACTTGAGCTCAGGAGTTCAAGACCAGCCTGGGCAAGAGTGAGACCCTGTCTCTATCAAAAATAGAAAAAATAGCCAGGGTGGTAGCATGCATCTGAAGTCCTAGCTACTCAAGAGGCTGAGGCAGAAGGATTGCTTGAGCCCAGGAATTGAAGGCTGCAGTGAGCTGGGCTGATGTCAGGAGAGAGAGAGGGAGGGAATGAAGGAGGAAGGGAGGGAACAGAGAGAAAAGAAGGAAGAGAAGAGAAGAGAAGAGAAGAGAAGAGAAGAGAAGAGAAGAGAAGAGAAGAGAAGAGAAGAGCAGAGAGAAGAGAAGAGAAGAGAAGAGAAGAGAAGAGAAGAGAAGAGAAGAGAAGAGAAGAGAAGAGAGAAAAGGAGAAAAGAAAAAAATAGACTAGAAAAGCAAAATCATCTATGGTGCTGAGCAAATGAAAAGAATATATATTAAAATATATGGGGTAGGAGAAATTACAGAGCACATGGTAGAAAATGAACACAGTGGTCCACCATCAGTTAGAACAGTGGTTCTCAACCTGTGGGTCACGACCCCTTTGAGGATCAAACGACCCTTTCACAGGGGTCACCTAAGACCAACCTGCATATCAGATATTTATATTACAATTCATAACAGTAGCAAAATGACAGTTATGAAGTAGCAACAAAAATAATTTTATGGTTGGGGGTCACCACAACATAAGGAACTGTATTAAAGGGTCGCGGCATTAGGAAGGTTGAGAACCACTGAGTTAGAGGGTCACACGCCTATTAGGGTGGCTACTATCAAAAAGTCAACAGATAACAAGTATTGCCAAAGGTGTGGAGAAAAGGGAACTC
Organism: Loris lydekkerianus; assembly: GCA_963574355.1. Taxonomy (NCBI): domain Eukaryota; kingdom Metazoa; phylum Chordata; class Mammalia; order Primates; family Lorisidae; genus Loris; species Loris lydekkerianus. The sequence continues at coordinate 116,034 of CAUYPK010071566.1, read as the reverse complement.
TTGTAGACTGTTGGTGAGAAGGTAAATTTGTACAGCCATTACAAAAAAATATATGGAGTTTCCTCAAAAAAATTAAAAGTAGAACTACTATCCTGTTTCCCCAAAAATAAGACATCCTCTGAAAATAAGACCTACTTACAGGAAAGATAAGACATCCCCTGAAAATAAGACCTAGCGCATCTTTGGGAACAAAACTGAATATAAGACACTGTCTTATTTTCGGGGAAACAGGGTATATGACAAAGTAATCCCACTTCTGGGTATTTGACTAAAGGAAATAAAATCAGTATCTCAAAGAGGTAACTATGGTCCTACGCATTATTCACCTTGGCCAAGATAGGGAAATGACTTAAGTGTCCCTTGACAGATGCATGTATAGAGGAACTGTGGCACATTTACACAAAGAAATACTATTAATCCCTTCAAAAGAAGGAAATCCAGCCATCTGTTAACAACATGGATAAACCTGAAGGACATTATGTTTAATGGAATAAGCCAGACACAGAAAGACACATGCTGTATGATCTCACTTACATATGGAATCTAAAAAAAGTTCACTTTTAAGCAGAGAATAGAATGGTGGTTGCCCAGGGCTGACGTGATAGGTGAAATGGAAAAACATAGGTCAAAGATCACAAAGTTTCATTTTTAAGATGAATAAGTTTTGGGGATGTAATGTATAGCATGGTGACTGTCGTTAATAATAATGTATTATATTATTGTATACTTTGGAATTTGCAAAGAGAGTAGATCTTAAGTATTCTCACCACAAAAAACAGAGAACTTGTCAAAGATCAAATAACAATAAGTAGCTGGATCCATCTCTTGGTTCTCTATTCTGTTCCAGACATCTACTTCTCTGCTCTTGTGCCAGTACCTTTTACATGATATTTTTAAACAAATTTGGGACATTTTGATATTAGTTCTTTCAATATTCTTTCTACCTCTTTTTCTTTCCTCTGTCCTTCTAGTATGTGTGTATTGGTACACTTATGATGTCTCATTAAGACCTCTCTGAGATTCTGTTCATTTTCATTCATTATTTTTTCTTTCTTTACCTCTGACTAGACATACTCAATTAACCTATCTTTGAGTGTATTGATTATATTCTTCTGTCAATTTAAATCTCCTCTTGAACCTCTATATTGATTTATTTATTTCAGTTGTTATACTTTTAAATTCCAGAATTTGTATTTGGTTTGGTTCTTTTTATAATTTTTGTTTATTTGTTGACATTGTCTAATTGGTGAGACATCATTGTCATACTTATCTTTAATTCTTTAGCAATGGTTTCCTTTAGTTCTTTGAACATATTTACAGTAGCTGATTTGAAGTCTTTGTCTAGTAAGTACGATATCTGGCTCAAGGACAGTTTTTATTGATTACTTTTTTCCTATATATGGGCTGTACTTTTTTTTTAGGGGAATGTTTGTAATATTTTGTTGCAAATTAGACATTGTAGATAATATAATGTGGCAACCCTGCAAATCAGATATACCTTCCCTCTCCAAGTTGTTGTTGTAGCAGTTTAGTGAATTTCCTGAAGTAAATCCATAAAATCCGTGTTGCTCATAGTATGCAGCCACCAAAGTCTCTTCTTGTTAGTTTAGTGATCAGTTAATGATCTATCAGAGATATTCTTAAATCCCTTAAGCCAGTAAGTCTTGTACTCTTTGCTGAGAGTATGTGTATGGGCACACCTCCAGTGCTTAGTGGTTATGATTCTGCTTTAGTCTTCCCTTCCTGCTTGTGCAGGGACTCAAAGTCAGCTAGATGAGAGACTGGGGCCCTCTCAGGTCTTTTCTGCACATGGGCACAGTCCTGCATTTGCACATGGCCTTCCAGATCTCCAGGAATATCAGAGCTTTTCAAAGCCCCCAGTGGATATCTCCTTCCCAAATCTTCCTTTTTGTTCCACCCATCTCTTGTTTGCCTCAGTTGGTATCACAGCTTTAGGGATCTGTTAACAACTTGCTGGGTGTTGACCAGTACTCTGGAATTAGGGCTTTTCCTGCAGAATGAGCTCAGAGTCGGGTCAAATTATGCCATGCTCTGTAGGAGAGACTTATTTAGGGAGCTGCAAAATGGATCAAATTGTGACAGTTCTTTATGGATGGGATCTTTTGAGAAGCTAATTTATACCAAGATATGTGAGCAAGTACTGAGAGATTTCCTGGGAGGAGCTTTGTCACCCTTACTTAATTTTTACCTTTATGCTAAATGATGACTTAGTGGAGGTGGATAAAGGTGCCTTTGGACTTGGTCTCACAGTGCAAAATGTTGGAAGTTCCTGAAGCCTGGAGTGGGAGTTTGTGCTGCCTTGGGGATAGGTTAATTCTCTGAGCCCAAAACAGATACCTTTGTAAATTGGGACGCCACCAACCTCACCAGGTTTTGTTAAGCAAGAATTAAATTGGCTTGTGTATAGAAGGTTCCTGGCACATAAAAAAAGGCCTCTAAATGGAAATTATTATTTGGCTTGAGGCTTAGAATAAGACCCTAAAAAAGTGATGAGACCAGTATTGTTTTGCTAAAATAAAAGTATTTATAACGCCTAAGCACTTACTATGTGCCAAGCCCTGTTCTAAGTATTTACATCTATACAAGTTCATTTCATCCTTACAGTAACCCTCAAATAGATTTTATTATTAGTCCTGTTTTAGAGATGAGGAAATTGAGGTACAGAGTTTGCTGCCCAAGGCCTCTCAGAGCTGGAATTCCCACCCAGGCTGTCTGGCACCAGAGCCTGCGCTCCTCCCCTGCACTTTTGTCTTTGTTTCATTTTAATACTACACAATTTAAAAGCAGGCATGCAATTTGACAAACAGAAATGGAGAACACGAAAATGTGATACAAAAGCTTCAGATGCCCTTAACTAATAAAACTGCAAACACAAGAACTGGGATGACCTGTAGTCACATCCAATTTGGAAAGCGTCAAAGGTCAGACACAAACTTCTCCTTTGTGGCTTCAGCAGGCCGGGTTCCTCTCTGTGAATCAGTCATCACAGGGCCTGACACTGCTGGAGTTCCTCCTGGGGCTGGGGTTGCAGCACAGTCTGTCCCTGGACCAGTCTCTTCTCTGCCTCCCTCCCCACCAAGGCTCTTGCTCAGACTCAGGAGCAAGAGGGAAGGGGGGCTGTGTTTGTTTCAAACCCTTGTGGTGAGCCTCACCCAAGAGCTCCGGCAGCAGCACGGGGGTGGGGTGGGGTGGGGGTGGTGGTGGTGGTGGTGGGGTGTTAATCCTGATACACCAGGCCATACAGGAGCAGGTACCTCCCCCCAACCCCAGGTACTGTTCAGTCTTTTATAACTTGAGCAAGTCACCATCAGCAGTGTCACCATGCTGCTGCATGGGACTGTCTCTGCAAGAACAGAGCACAAGGTGCACATGGGGAATGTGTAGGGTCCTCTGAATCTGCCCTCCATCACCAGCCCCGCCTCCTCCGGCCTTCCCAGGGAGGTCTCTGCCTGAGTGCCCTGTAGCATGGTGGTATTCAGGTTCCTGGGGTCCCTCAGGCCAGCGTTATCTCAAGTACCTAAAATATCTCTATCTGGTCTAGCAGGGCCCCCTCGGGACACACTGGGGGATTATGGCTCACCCAGCCAGCAAGAGACGCAGACGCGGAAAGCCTAGGCGCAGGCCCATAGGCACAGCAGGTCCAAGTGGTAGAGTCAGGACTTGTGCCTGGGCCATTTATTCTGTTCCTGATTCTGTACCCTCAACTCCCAAGGAACTAGTGCTCTATCCAAACAAGCCGTGTGCCCCAGGAGGGTGACATAGGCTTCTTAGTCTGACTATTCTCACTAGTAAACAGAGGAAGTGAAAGTGACCTGATCTCGAAGATCTCTCCCTGCTCCAAGGTTCGGGCCCCTCTGCCTTGAGAAATCATCATTGCAGACTGGGTGCTGTTCAACATCTTCACCTGTGGCTCTTCAGGGCCCAGGGCCATCACAATGGAACCAGGGAGAGATCATTGAGATCAGGTCATTTTCACTTCCTCTGTTTACTGATGAGGACAGTCATCTTGAGAGGCCTATGTCACCCTCCAGGGGCACACGGCTTATTTGGATGGAGTACTAGTTCCTTGGGAGTTGAGGGTACAGAATCAGGAACAGAATAAATGGCCCAGGCTCAAGTCTGGATTCTACCACTTGGACCTGCTGTGCCTTTGGGTCTGCGCCTGGGCTTTCCAGGTCTGGGTCTCATGCTGGCTGGGTGAGCAACACCTCATGGGGCTGCACCATACCTGAGAGCACAGAGGAGAAGTGCCTACGTAGATGGGCATCCACCAATACTGAGCAAGGTCTTCCCTGTGATAGCTGGGTGACTGAGGTCCTCTGTTGGCACCAGCACCTTCAAGTTAACTAAGTTTCAGCTGCCATGCCCAGGGCCACCTGCCTGCCCACAGGCTGCTCCCTACCTTGCCCCCATCCAATCTGAGGAAGAAACAAGTTCTCTTCCAGTGAAGAGCTCCCAGGAGGGTTAAGGGGGGCATCTATCCTTCAAATTCTTCACTTCTATTACTAATGATGGCATTGTGGCTACTTTTAGATGGAACCACAGCCTCAGAGGGGGCAGACTGAGAGGCCCTCAGAGATCTCCTAGCCCAGGCTTCTCATTTTCTAATGAGTGTTTTTTTAAAGCCCAAGAGAGGAAGTGACTTGCCTGAGGGCACACAGAATGTCAGTGGCCTGGCTGGGCCTCCACCTGCAGCCTCTGAGACTGGTGACCTCTTTGCTCTGGGCTCTAAGACAAACTGTCTAATTTCGTTCTAGTTTAGTCTTCCGGAGCTGAGCATGAGCTGTGCACACAGGACAGCCTGGGGAACTTACCTAGCGGGCGTGGCACCTTCCCTACTTTGAAATGGTTGGGGGCAGGGCAGTACCTGGAAGAGTTATTCAAGGTGAGGATGAAGGTTGGGGCAGGGAGCTGAGCAGCTGTAGGGGAGCCACCCTTCATGCCAGCTGAGACAGTGAATGCCATAGTCAGCCCCATGACTGTGCCCACGGCATACAATGTGCTGAAGGGTTGCATACCGTTTTCTTTTTTCTTTTTTTTTTTTTTTGCAGTTTTTTTTGGCCAGGGTCGGGTTTGAACCCGCCACCTCGGGTATAAGGGGCCGGCACCCTACTCCTTTGAGCCACAGGTGCCGCCCAGTACCGTTTTCTTAAATGATCTTTCCTCTGTTGCCTTCAGAGAGTTTCCAAGTACCCAGGGACAAAGTGGCTTGTAGTGCCAGGCTTCCTATGCCAGCTCATTTGCAGGATGACTTCACAGCCCTGAGGTCTGTAGGTTCACGAGGTCAAGAGGGGTTCCTTCCATGCTGCCACCTTCCTCAGCTGTTCTTGAGGAATGTACTTGTGCATTAAATGGATGGCCTTTCACTTGGGGAGGAGGAGAGGCTACATTTGCTGATGTTTCCCAGGCCTCTACTCGCTCTGCCATCCCCCTTGTGGGTGTGATACCCTTGGCTGTAAAGAGATAAAGACATCAGGCTCTTTCAGGTAAATAACTTACCCCAGGCTACCCAGACGTTCCTGTTGAAGCTGTGTTTGAACTCAGCCCTGACTAATTCCAAAATTCGTGTTCTTGTCTCTTTCCTAAGCTGTCTTCCAAGTCTCTACTCTGTGCTGTTCTGGAAAGAATCTGGCTAATAGACCTTGACTGCTAGAACTAGGGTTCTTTCAGCTTTCTCTGGGTACCTATAAAGTGAATTCTGATGAAAACCTAAAGACATCTTTCCTTCTTGGACCAGAGGACATCTTTAGAGCCTGGAAATCTCTGGAAATCCAGAGGAGCAGGTGCTGAAAGGATGTAACAGGTCCCCTCATTTATTCAGAGAGGCCGGGGAGCCACCCCTTCCCAAAATACTCCTGGAAAGCCAGTGATGGAGGACGGGGCTGTGCTGAGGGGGCCTGGTGTGTCTGGGAGAAACGAGACTGCAGAGCCCCGGAAAAGGCCGGAGTCACCCAACATCCTGCCCTGCCTCCCCTGTGAGGCCTCATTGTCCTGGCTGTAGCTCCCAGGCTGGCCAGCCTTAGGGTTGCTGCATTCATGAGTCTGGCTCTGAGGCCCATTCTGAGTTAGTGCTATTTGTAGAATCTTCTTAAAATACCACAACAGTGCCATTCATGGGGTGTCTGCCCAGCGATCGTTGGTGGGAGTCGAAACAAAGCTCCCCTGTGCTCCGCATCCTGTTCTGGCCTCTGCTGGAGGGCGCCCCCCACCCCACTGATGAGGGATGTTGGTGCTCTCTTTGCTCTGGGTGCTCCCGAGTGAAGCCCCATGGACGCATGCAGCACAGGCTCTGGCCCCTGCCTGGTCTGGGGCACACCCTGAGCCAGGCTGGCCCCAGGCGTGGGTGCAGGATGGCTGCAGCTCTCGGGTGTGAGACTACGCCCTTCTTGCAGCTGTCTCTGCCAGGCCTGGCTCTCGTTTATCCTGCCATCCTCAGCCATGACATCGGGTCCCACATGGGACTTGGCTCCGTTCTGTTGGATAGACCAACGAGAGCAAATGAGTAACAGCAGGTCATCAAGGACCCAGGAGCATAAAGCCTTTAGCGTCCAGCGTCAGAGCTCGGTTCTTCTCCATCTCCCTCTGCGGCAGGTGCTCCGTGCTCAAATGCATCATTAGACAGATGGCGGTGTCCTCCCCACCCCCAAAGGTGCCCACAGTGGTGCCTTAGGAACACTTGCTCTTGGGATGGTAACAGGTGTCACCATTAACAGTGTGTTTTGTGGTACCTGGAAGGAGCTGAGCAGAGTTGAGAGTTTTCTCGCTGTTGGGCCTCTCAGAGCCTTTGCCATGAAAACGGGCCATGTGCTGGGCAGTGACTCCCAAGCGATTTACCTTTGGACCCTTCCTCACACAGCTGCTGACTGGTGGGTGGCCTCCTATGGCCCTGTGAGATGCAGTTGTGCCTGGAGTCCCAGACGGGTTGTCCATCTGTTTCAAAGGATCTGATGACTTCCCGTTTTTGTCCCCCCTCCCTGCCCCCATGGGTATCTACCCATGAGTTACATAGAAACATGGACATTCCTCCAACAGGAATTGACTTAGCTGGTCCCCACCCTTGCCCGAAGTGTGTCTGGGAGTGGTTGGCAGTGGGACCCCCTCCCTGGTGGGAAAGGCTTGGCAGCCAGGTCACAGCAACCCTTGATGGACAGCTGTGCCAGCCAGGATTTAAAGGTGCTGCCATTTGCCCTCAACAGGTCCCTAGCATGGCTCCAGTAACAGGGGTCACAAAGGACACAGGGCCATTCCCTGACCATTGGTGGGGTCATGAATCACCACTGCAGCAGGAAAAGTGGCTGCGCGGGGGCAGGGCCCTGCCTCTCAGTGCGCGTCTGCCTGGGGCCGGGGCCGGGGTCAGGTGGGAGAACTGTATCCCAGGGATAGTTGGGGATTCTTGAGGCCTTCCCATATAAAGAACAAACATCTCATTGCACATGAAAGGCACCACAACCTTTGAGCCCTAGCAATTGGAATCTGACCATGCTGGTGGAAGGCAGGGATGGCCCTGGGAAGTGAGCCCCATCCGAGACACTCAGATCCATATCACTCACCAGCTCCAGGACTTTAGGCAAAAGACCTGGCGCTCCTATGTCTTGGTTTCCCCATCAGTAAAGTGAGATCTGTAAGGCTTAATTTGAGGGTTGCTGCAAGGGTGGGAGGAGCTCACAGTAGAATTACCATGCCTGGCTGAGTAGGGCCTCCATGGCTGATGGCATCCTATCCCCAAGTGAACTATAAAACAAATGGGAGGTTTTGTGGTTCTTTTAGCCTGTGTTAGGCCCCCACTTGAAGCTGCACACTCCCAAGTTCAGGGACGGACTGCTGTCATCCGAGAGTCCCAAGCACATCCACACATGCATGGTTGACTGTCCTATGATAGAATGTAAGAAGCTGCTGCTTTGTGGGAGAGGGTCTGGCACACAAATCTTTCTGAATTCTGGCATCTTTTATTTCTTTTCTGTTTCTTCTCTTGCTGTCAGCCGTCAGCTCCTGATGCCATCAGTATAGCTGCCTCTGACAGCTTTCCCAATTCTTTCTTAACTGCCTCTTCTTTTTTTTTTTTTTTTTTTTTGAGACAGTCTCCTATGTCATCCTTGGTAGAGTGCCATGGCGTCACAACTCACAGCAACCTCAAACTCTTAGACTCAAGCGATTCTCTTGCCTCAGCCTTCAAGTATATGGGACTATAGGCACCCGCCACAACACCTAGCTGTTTTTTTTTTTGTTGTTGTTGTTGTTGTTGCAGTTGTCATTGTTATTTAGCTGGCTCGCACTGGGTTTGAACCCGCCAGCCTCAGTGCCTATGGCCGGCTCTGTAACCACTTTGCTATAGATGCCGAGCCTTAACTGCCTCTTCTAATCCACTGTGTGTCATGGAGCCAGTGAATCCTACATGTTAGAAATGTGTGTAAATCAAAACCACGCAAGCCCTGAGAAAGCCTCAGGAGGCAGCTCTTGGCTTCCTGTGTACCCTTTACCTGTTTTGGCTTCCCATTCATTGTTTCTCTTGTCTCTGGACTCCAAATGGGTAAGGTTGCCAGGTATGTGACTTCTGGATAAACAAGGTGTTGCCATAATGCCCTATGGATGGGAGGGATAGGCAGTTACCCTGGGTCTGGCAGCTTTTCCAGCTGTGCACGTTTTGACTCTGCAGGTGAAAATGTCTAAGTGATGATGACCCTGAGAGGCTGAAGGAGTTGGGGTTTTGCTCCCAAACCCTATAGTCTCTGCTGCTGAGAATAGCACTAGACTAAGAGCTGAACAGACAAGGCATAAAATCTCAGCTCTGGCCCCCTTGCTGGGAGACCTTAGGTAGGTTTTTTTCTGTAGAAAAAATGAAAGATAAAACCTTCCTCAAGGTTGTCTGTAGGCTTGAATTTGAGAATATCTTCTGGATCAGCGGTTCTCAACCTGTGGGTCGTGACCCACGGGAACTATATTAAAGGGTTATGGCATTAGGAAGATTGAGAACCACTGTTCTAGATCTGCATGTCATATAACTCCAGGGGTTGTCATTCACATAAGCTGTAAAGTGAATGGTTGCCTCCAGAGGGCACCATTCATTTAGACTACAATGAGAATGGTTGCTTTGAGGGGACATGCACTTAGACTACCATGTGAATGGCTGCCTCCTAAAGTGCTAGGGAGTTGTGCTGGATAACAGTAAACATGTTAAATTACCATTCTGACATTAGCAAGAGTACTTTTTACCTTGCCTGGCTGTTTATACCTGACCTGCAGGAAGGCGGTAGCTTATAAAAATAGTACAGCCATGCTCTGAGTCATGAAGTTTTGGTCAACACCATACTGCATATATGACAGCAATCCCACAAGATTATAATACCCTATTTCCACTGTGTCTTTTCTGTGTGTAGATATGAGTAGATACACATATACTCCCCATCGTGTTACAGCTGCCTATAGTATTCAATACAGTACCATGCTGCCCAGCTCTGTGGCCTGGGAACAACAGGCTATGTGTACAGCCTGCTATGCCCTGGGCCATACCACCTAGGTCTGTGTCAGTGCGCTCTGTGATGTCTGTGTGACAATGAAATCTCCTAATGCCACATTTTTCATCATGTGTCCCTCCTGTTATGTAATGCCTGGCTGTAAGTTGTTTTTTTAAGAACCTGAAGAATTGGGGCAAAAAGAAGTGTGTACTGGACATTAGCTCCAGCCCTGAGGTCCAGAAGGCCTCCTGGAGGTGGCTCACGATGCTTGACCTCCCGAAACCCCTTATAAAGAAGGAAAGAGCATCAGTGAGAGATCCATGGTAGCCAATCAAATTAAAGGATTTTTCACGTGCCCAGAGACTTGGTGGCTCAAGAAACGGCTGTTTGTCAGAGTAGAGAGGGGGGCAGACCTGGGGACCTGGGGGAGTGGGGAGTGCAGTAGGGGCTGGGTAGAGCACGGGTGCAGAGTGCCACAGCCCCTTCCACCCACCCCTCACATCTTCCCCTAGCCCTCCCTGGGCCTCATTCTCTCCACCCACCCCTTCCCAACCAGCAGGAGTCCTCCAAGGCCTGTGGTTACATCTCCTACTTGCCTCTTTTCATGCAGCCCTCCTGCCTTTCTCTTCCCCAGCCTGGAGGAGGGGGCCAAAGTCACACAGTGGGGGAAGGTGGAAATCCTCCCTGGGAATTCAGCCTTCATCTACTCCTGGGTTTCTAGGAGGGAGCTGAAGTAGCCCCCTGGATTTTCCCTACCTCGCCCCAAGGGGTTCTGAAGCCTTCCCCTCTGGCTCCCAGAGGTTTTGAGATACAGAATTGGTGTGGGGCTGACAAACCACCTTCTCCAAAATGGAGAACTGAGAGGCTAGGGAGGAGCTTTGCCCATCCCGACCTCCCAGACTCTGGGCTAAAGAGCAGCTGTCTCTGGGGTTGGTTTGGCCTCCCGGGCTGCTTCCCAGGCTGCCTGCCTTCGGATCGCTGAGGACTGAGTTAGCGTCATTCTTGAGTCCCCAGTTTCTAGCTTCGTGTCTGGCAGGACTCAGGGATCCTGTGAGGATCACAGGGTCAGAGAATGTCCTTCAGGGGATTTTCAAACACCTGGGGACAAGCCCGAACTCCCACAAGGTCTGGAGAAAGAGAGGTGTAGGCTGGGAGGTGGCCGCTGCCTCCTGGTGTCCCTGAAGATGAGGAGCTCCAGGGCTCCTCAGGAGAGGCTGGCGGCCTGGACATAGGGGAGACAGCCAGATGGAGGGGGGCAAGGGACCCCCAGGTCTGTGTTTTCAAGCTACTGGCATGGTTCCGGCTGGGGACCCTTTAGGGGAGGGGATGGAGTGGAGGGATGCCACCAGAATTTTTAGTTTGAGCCTTACAGTTACAGAGTTTTATTTATTATATTTAGTCTAAAATGTACAGTTTATGGAGACAGAGGGAGCAGAATGATGTGGGATTTGGAGCATTCTCTCCTTCCACAACTTGGGTCATTGCCTTTCCTACCCTACTCTTATCTCACCCTCCGGTTTATGAGCAGGTTCTGGTTAGTCTAGATCAGCGGTTCTCAACCTATGGGTTGCAACCCACAAGAACTATATTAAAGGGCTGCGGCATTAGGAAGGTTGAGAACCACTGGTACGATGAAGACAGGTACTGAGTCTGGGCAACTTGTCACTATTCCTGCCCATCCCTGCCTGGCTAAGCCTCTGCTTCCCTCCCCTGGATGCCTGCCGGTACCTCCTGTCTACCCCTGACACCCTCCCCATGTGGACCTCTGAGCCCCAGCACATCTGTGCAAGAAAGCCTGTTTCTTTTGTCCCTTAGATCTCAGCTCAGGAGTCCCCTCCCCACACCACTTCTTCTGACTCCCTCCGGGAGCAGCAGCCCCACCCATCCCTGCTATAGTGTAGGTTCATCTCTTTCCTCGGTTGGCTCCCAGCCCACCCCATGTGCCAAGCACGGTAGCAGGCACACAGCAAGGCCTAAAGAAGTATCCCTTCATGGAAAGAACCAGCCTTCTGTCACCTGAGGTCTCCTGCCTGGGGCCAGCCCTCCAAAGAGGAGTGAGTTAAAGCCCGGGGACCTCCCTGGGCCAGAGGGTGACCATAGCCAATGGATATCGGCTCCCCCTGGCCTGCCAGAGCTGGCAGTTCACATGTCATAAGGCAGGGTCCGTCCAGAGTTTCTCAGGGGCAGGCACTCTTCGCCTTCCCTGTCCCCCATTCTCCATCCTACACTCCTCCCTGGGATAGCTTCCCACCCAGGAGCCTTAGTCTCAGGCTTTGATTTTGGTGAGCTCAGAGTGAGTTGGAGAAAAACACTCCCAACAGAGAGCAGAGCTAGAGAAAGGCGCTGGCCACCAGCAGCCCAGGGCAACTCCTTGTGGCCCACAGTGCTCTGAGCCAGCCACTCATGGAACAAATGTGGACAGGGCACCCACCTGCAGCAAAGCACTCTGTGGGGCGTTAGGGAGGTGAAGGGACACTGCTCCTGCCCCAAGAATAGAAGAGGAGGTCCCGGAGGGTGGGCACCAGCAGGACTGGGACACAGGAAGAGACAAATGTACAAATTGGGGCTCCCAGGAATCAGGAGACTTACCCACTGGCCTCACCTCTCAGGGCCCCACCGAGGCCAGAGGGGAGCAGGTGTGGGCTTTGTTAATCTCAGAGATAGTGATCCATAACCTTGTAACCCTAACCCTAACCTTCCCCACTGTGGACCTCTGAGCCCCAGAACATCTGTGCAAGCAGCCTGTTTTTCTCGTCTCTCCCCCTCCCCCACCAGACAGGTCGATGCTGGAGGCTGGCATCAAGTAGGTGCTTCACAAATGTTAGTTCTCTTCTGGTTCCTTAGAATAATGAATTAAGCCGTATTCCCTCCAGGTCACTCTGCATAAATTCCATTTTTCTAGTCTGCTAGGCCCACCGTTTTTTCCCCAGAACCCTTGCCCTTGAACATTTTAGAACATGGTTTTGATCTGACAATTAGCATATTACACTTAATATGCTATTTTAACTCATTCTTTTTCTCCCCCTAAATTATTTGCCAGTCAACACTGGCATCAAATTCATGGTGTTTTCCAGTCACAGCCACATGGTCTTATTGCTGAGGTCAGCCCAATACCTGGCTTCTCTGAGGTCAGGTGACAAGAGGGGGCCTCGTCTGCTCAGCCCCAGACCCAGGTGAGCCTGAGCTGTTGGTGGGAAGTGACAGTGAGGACTCTGATGTCAAAGTATGTGCAGCCTCACCCTCTACTCCCCAAGTTTCCACAGTCTCCTGGCATTTGCTGTTTCGAGTCTGTGGCCAGGTGTGGTGGTTCATGCCTGTAATCCTACCACTCTGGGAGGTCGAGGTAGGAGGATCACTTGAGCTCAGGAGTTCTAGACCAGCCTAAGCAAGAGTGAACCCTGGTCTCTACTAGAAATAGAAAAACTAGCCAGGTGTGGTGACCAGCAAGTGCCTTAGTCCCAGCTACTTGGGAGGCTGAGGCAGGAGGATCACTTAAACCCAGGAGTTTGAGGTTGCTGTGAGCTAGGCTGATGCCTTAGCACTCTAGTCTGGGCAACAGAGTGAGACTCTTGTTTAAAAAAAATCAAAAAGTCTGTGGATGATATTCGTCTCCCCTACCAGACTACATTCTGTATCTCTGAGAGACAAACTTTTGGTTTTGTTGTTGTTGTCTCCAGGACATAGCATAGGATCTGGAATATGGGAAACCTTCAATTAGTGTTTATGGAAGGGGGAATGGGGTAAGGAAAACTGGGAGTAGGTGATGGGAGGGCAATTATGTCAATGGTACCATATTCGTGGTGTTTTTCAGTCCCAGTCTTACTACTGAGGCCTGGCCAACATCTGGAAGGTGAAGTGGGGATATTTGAGCTGGGTTCTGACAAGTAAGTAGGAGTTTACCAGGTGGGCAGGAAGGAAAGGTGTCATGCCTCAGGCATGAAGTGCGTGGTGTTTCCTGGGAACCAGGAAGGAGGCAGAGTGCCTGGAGTGTGGGGCAAGATGGAGAGTAGCTATTGGGGGCTGGGAAGGTGTTCTTCACTGGTTACCTGATCATGGAGAGGACCCCAGTGGGCTGCAGCAGACTGAAGACAGAGGGTGGGCCAGAAGGTGGGCTCATGCTGGAGAAGGGAAAGCTCCCACTTGGATTTCAGAGGCATTCCCCAACCAGCCCCTCATGCTCCTTCTGCAGTTGTCCGTGGGAAGAAAATCACGGTCACTGTTCCCCCAAGGCCAGGGCAAGGTCACACCCAGATCCCCTAAAAACCCCAACATCCCCAGAAACACGAAAAAGATTCCCAGGGAGATGTTGATTTTAAGAAATGAAACTCTGCTAATGGTGATGAGCTGGCAAAAAGGGAACTTATAGCTAAAAACGTTTGGAGGTTATTTGGGGCATTTCCTTAAGTTAGAAGTACTCAAAGCCTAGGACAGACCTAAGTTCTCTAGTACCAAACACAAGAGCTGCTGCCCCTCTTAACAATGAAAATAAACACAGTCTTTACTCAAAAGTCAACTGTACCTCCAAGAATGCACACATACTAAGGGAGTCTCTAGTGAGAAGCACCTGTCCTGACTTGCTCCTGGCCCCTTCCCTCTCCAGAATCCAGCCCAGGTCCCAGTGCCTGGCTTAGGCGTCCAGAAATAGACTTGCACACCCACACACCTGTCGGTATAGGTCGCTCTTTTATGCTTTTTTCACATAATAATGGATCATCCTGTACTGTTTCACACAGTTTCACCACCTTCTGCTTTCTGGATGCACATAATGTATTTAATCAGTACAATATGTAACCTGACAGATGGTGAGGCTGTTCCTAGTACCTCCTGATGTACATGTGCAAATTTACCTGAAGAGTAAATCCCTAGGACTGGATTTCTGGGCCATTTAAAATTTTGATAAATATCATCAAATTATTCCCCAAAGAGTCTGTGCCAAATCTACTTCTGCCAACTGGGTAAGGGGCTGCCTGCCTTCCTCACCACCTTGGGGTGCTGGTAAACCCTGCACTGCCCCCACCTATGTGGAACACAGTGGTGTGAGGTTTATTTCACCTGCCAGTTTATATTAAATCCCACTTCCATTTAGATTTTCAATTGAGTAACAACATAGTGCAAATATCAGAAGGCAAAAAGCCAGTCTCCCTGCATCCCTGCCCTCTAGCCACTGCTAGAGGAACTCTGCTCCCAGCGTTTTCTTTCTCCTTCCAAGATATTTCACACATATTCAAACAAATAAGTATATCTTCCATTCTCCCTCCCTTCTTTCCTTTGCAAAGATGACAGCCTATTATCTTCCCCTTTGCTTTTTCTCATTTAACAGTTCTCCGGGAGAACATTCTAAATCCGGGCATGAAGTGCATTCCTATTTTTTTCAATACCTGCAAAGCATCACATTTTATGGGTATATACCCACTGCCTCTCCATTTGTCATTTGTCTTTTCACTTTCTTTTTATAGTCATGCAAATATTTTCAACTTTTATGTAGTTGCGGTTTCTTTTTGGATTTGTGTCATACTTAGAAAAACCCTCTCAAAATTTTATACAAAATTTTTCCCATGGTTGACCCTGGTACTTTTAAGGTATCATTTTTGACCTTTAAATCTTTGGTCCATCATGAATTTTTATTCTGCTATAAAGTGTGATGTCAGGATCCAATTTGATTTTCCTCTGGGTGCCTGTCTTGTTGTCCCTATCCCACTTGTTAGGTCATCCATCTTGCACTCACACATTTGAAATAACTTTTTAATTATGTTGCAGACTTCCCCATGTGTTTGACTCTGTCTCTGGTCATGTCATCCAGTGCCATGCTGTTTTAACAACTGTAGCTCTGTACTCTGTTTTCATAATTGGTCAGGCTGGTCAAGGTTCATCATTTTGTTTTTTACAAAAGTGTTCTCACTGTTTTTGCTTCTGGACTTTTAGAATCAGTTTGCCTAGTTTAAAAAGACATGCTATTAGTATTGTTAAATGTATAGATTCAATTGAGGCAAATTGGCATCTCTGTAATGCTGCACTTTTCTACTTATATACATGGTAAACATTTCTGTTTCTTCTCGTTTACAAATAGATCATAATTTTTGCATTTTAATTTTGGATCCCGCTAACTTACTGGGTTCTTTTATTGCTTATGATGGTTTTTCAATTTATCGACTTAGGATTTCAACATATTTCAATATATGTATATAAACAGCTACTCTGAAAAACAATAACAGCAAGAATAATAACACCACAGCCTCCTCTCCAGCTTTTACAGCTTTACGTTCTTTCTCTTGTCCAGCATTTATTTCTAGGAAGATGTTAAATGACACAGGAGTAGTGGGCATGCCTGTGTTATTCCTGGCTTTGATGGGAATGCTGCAGTGTCTCTTCCTGAAGCACAGTGTTGATTTGGGGTATATCTATGTGGGGGAAGGATCCATATATTCTCCTTTAACGTAGAATTTTTTTGTCAAAATGGATATTCCGTTTCGTCAAATGCTTTTCAGGGCCTCTTCTTAGCCCTCGGCTGTGGGCCTCCCCAGTATGTGCCAGTGGGGCCTGTCCTCCACCTTGTCCCCACAGTGAGTGGAGACCCTGGTGCAGCAGCAGCTTCTGGCTCTCTTGATCTCTGTACAGCCCCCTTTCAGCTGCAGGGAACAAAACCCCACTTAACCAGGCTGGGCCCGGTGGTCAGGCCTATAATCATGGCATTCTGGGAGGCCAAGGTGGGCAGATTGCTTGAGCTCAGGAGTTGGAGAACAGCCCGAACAAGAGCAAGATCTATCTCTACTAAAGATAGAAAAATCAGTTGGGTATTGAGGTGGGTGCCTGTTGTCCCAGCTACTGGGGAGGGTAAAGCAGGAGGATCATTTAAACCTACGACTTTGAGGTTGTTGTGAACTGGGCCTCTGCCATGGTACTTAGACTCTTGTCTCACAAAAAACAAACAAACAAACAACAACAACAACAAAAAACAAAGAACAATAAAAGAAGCCCACCTAACTGATTTGAAGCCCAGGAGCCATGTTGCTCTCACAGACCAAGAATCCTAGAGGCAGGCAGCCCCTGAGTTAGCTGTTTGGGGCATCCCCTCTGCCTCCTTCACCCTCCTTGGCCAGGTGGCTGTGCTCACTGGCCAGGGTGGTCACAAGATGACCATCAAGCATCCAACAGGCAGGATGTGCCTCCTTCATGAGAGGGGTCTCCTGGTGAGTCCTCAGAAGCAAGGAACCCTGTCCCAGATGTCCCACCAGAAGCCTTTCCTATGTCCCTGCGGCTGTGTATCTAGTCTTAGGGAGGCCTGAGGGAGGTACCTTAGGGAGGTATATAGTTTCCATTTCCTTTAAAATCTTCAGTGTGTGATAACTGCGCATTTCTTTTAGTGGTTGCATATTATGGGATTCCATCGGGTTTGTAGTCCTAGTTTACTGAGCCTGTCCCTTGCTGTGGATGTGCTACTGCTTCTAACCCCACTGGACTTTGTGCTTGCTGCTTGTTTGGACATTGAGGGTCCTGAAACTTTGCAGTGCCCTCTGTGGCTCTGCCCTTCTTAGGCTCCCAAGAATTTCAACTTTGGCTCAAGCTCATCGAGAAGGTTCACTGAGTATCCAGAGCAGGTTGTGAAAACTCCACAAAGGACAAGAAAGAGAGCCGGGCTGTGGGGTGGCTGCCCTGGGGCCCCTGGGAGCTAGATGCCTGGAGTGTACGGGGATCCCAACCTCTGCGTTGGGACTGCTGGAGGCGGTCATGACATTTCTTGTACATGTGAGTCATGTCACTAACTCCTGGGCCCATTAGGGCCTTAATGTGGAGTATCCAGACACAATTCCATTCAGGGGTCTTCATTGTTTGCCTGGAGACAAGGAAATCTTCCAAGGAGGAGAGGGGCTCACAGGGTCTCCTTGTGTCCCAGGGCAGCTATGCTGGGTGTGGTCACTACAGGGCGGGGGTGGTGTGGCCACTGAGGGAATGAGAGTGCTGTGGCAGGGGATTCTATGGGTCCCTGTCACGTTTCGGCAAACTTTCTCCTTCCTTCATAGCAGCCCATCCTCTTTCTCAGGAAGCAGAGCACATGGAGTCTGTATTACAGGTTAAATGGATAGTACCTGTGGGAGCTTTATAAAGTCAAGGACTTGCTCTCAGGGCTGCATGTACAGCATAGTAAGAGACAGAGTGAAGCAGACCCCAAAGGAGCTACGGGGACCTGAAGTTTCTGCTCCACTCGCCCACCACCTGCCCTGCTGGTAGCCTGCCCTTCCCTGGGAGGGCTGGTGTCGCCTACCCAGACAGAGCTCAGGGCCAGCTGCAGCGCTGCCCTGGGGGATGGAGCAGAGTGGGGAGGGGCGCCTATTGTGCCCCTGGGGCTGTGGTTGCCATGAGAGGCAGGACTTGCACCTCTGACTGAGTGACAGTGGCTGAGAAGGAAGGACCTGTCGTTTCTCTGCCTCTTCCTTCTGGATCTGTTTTTCTGGAGGGGCTCCCTCCCTCCCTGCCTGTTGCCCCACACATGGAGGCCACACAGGGCCTGACACCTGACAGGCGTCATCTGACAGTCCCACTCTTTCTGCTGACCCAGCACCTCCTCTCTCCTGCCCCTCTGCTGTCTGGTGTCTGCTTTGTGCATTTATGGCGATACAAAGGCTTTCTGGAAATACAGAGGCCAACTGTCAGCCTCCTCAAATCCCTGGCCAAGGGCTGCCAAGGAAGGAGACAGGAAGCAGAAAGCCCAGTGTCCCTAAAGAGCCCCATCAACTGTGGAGCCATCCTAATGAGGCAGAGCATGGCCTGGGGAACCGGCACCTGTCAGTGGCCCTGAGTCTGCATAGAGAAGACAAGGTCAGCACCCTACTGCCTTCCAGAAGTGGCCTTGCTTTTGTAGCTGAGCAAAAAGCATGTCTTGCCTTTTTGGTAATTTCTGCGTGGGAGGCCCCAGTCCTGTATATGTAGGCAGCTTATTATCCTGGCCCAGGTTCACTCCCCAAGGGTGTGGGGAAGAAAGTGGTCAGCACCCCAGGAGGTCAGCTGGCATGGAGGCCCCTGCCCTGTTCCCTGCACACAGTCTGAGGTAGTCAGGTGCAGCTCGCTCTGTGCTAGGATCTGGGGAAAGCCAAGTGTGAATGGCTTACAGTCCAATGGTAGGTGAGCCACCTTGATCCCGCCCCTCAGTCCACAGAAGTGCACTGCACAGCACCCCCCGCCAGAGTTGTAAACTCTTTAATGCAGTGGGAGCATCCCCTCCAATTATGGCAGTGAGCTAGGAGGTAGAATCTGTAAAGTAGCAACCCATAACACTTCAGTACAGAGTTCCTCGTCCAGGGGTAATCGTTGTCTTCTTGTGAAGATTCTGGCAGGCACTGCAGGGCAGCAGCAGGTAAGACCACAGAGAAGGAGCTAAGGTGGCAAGAGTGGCCAGGGCAGAAGGCCCTGGAAGCAGCAGTTCTGGCCCTTCCAGTCCTTACCTGTTTGTGAACAAGGTAGTCCATCTCTCTGAGCCTCAGTTTCTTCCCTTGCAAAATGAGCATTATAACACCTACCTCCCAAGTTAGGAAGAAGATAAAATGCCATGGTATATGTAATTACCTGGCACAGAGCTGGTGCATGGGAGGCAGTGGCTCCTGCTGTTGTTTCATACCATTATGGCATCCTCCTCATTGTTATACTGGGGGAGATGTGAGGACGTTCACTACCTCATTCCCACGGTACAACCCTGCTGGGGCAGCAGGCCACAGGGGGAAGTTGTGCTTCAGACTGTATTTTGACAAGATGGGAATTGTATTCATCAACTCCTGATGTGTAACAAATCACCCCAAAACTTAGAAGCTTAAAACACAAACATTATCTCACAGTTCTGTGCGTCAGCTGGACTGGCTTAGCTAGATCTTCTGGTTCAGGCTCTCTGCAAGGCTGATGCAGCTGTGGTCTCATCTGAAGGCTTGACTGATGGAAGATCAGTTCAAGCTTCTTCACATAATTCTTGGTAAGGCTTAGTCCCCTGAGGGCTGTTGAACGCAGTGCCTCTGTCCCTTGCCAGCTGTTGGCAGGAGGCTTTTTTCAGTTTCTTACTATGGGAGCTCCCCACAGGGCAGCTGTCAGCAAGGAGCCAGGTATCCAGAAAACAAGAGAGGGGAATGTTAAGTGTCTTGGTAACCTCATCTCAGAAGTGACATCCCACCACTCCTTGTCATGTTCCAGCCATTAAAAGCGACTTACTAGGTCCGGTCCACATTCAAGAGGAGTGATTATCAAGGGTATGAATACCAGGGAGCAGATTCATTGTGGGTTATTTTAGAGCCACAGGGGTAGAGCCAGGAGCACAAACTGTAGCCAAACTCTGCCTGGGGTGTTCAGATCCCCAGCCCTCGGGAGTGGGTTGCGAGTATAAAATGCTTTAGGAGACCAGCTGACAGGTAATGTCTCCCTGACTGACCAAGGGCAGTTGGGAAGTTCCATCTGACTAGTCGTGTGACCTCAGACAAATTATTCAACTTCCTTTAGCCTCTGTTTTCTCATTAGTAAAATGGGTGTCATAATTGTACCACCCTAGAGGGTCATTGTAAGAGCTAAAATATACAAACCTCTTAGAACAATGCCCAACACTCAATCAAACTTGAATATTTAAATAAGAAATCTCACCTGTCACCTGTACAGAGCCCTGCATATGTCCACAATGACCACTGCCATGCACTGAGTTCTTCAACCCTTTCCAGGCACTGGACCAGTCCCTGGGGACACCAGGGTGAATGGGTCTATGTACATGGGACATTCATTCCTGTAGCAGACACATTCAGTCAACATGTGTGCAAAGAAATGTGCTGCTTTCCAATCAGATTGGGATAAGTTCTTTAGGGAAAAAGCATGAGACCAAGTGGATAGACAAGGTGGCTCCTTAACAAAGGTTTCTACCCAGAGGAGGTTCCTCTAATTGAAATTCTGGCCAAGGCCTAAAAGTGAGAGGAGTGGGCTACACAGAGCTGGGACAATGGGGGGACAGGAGAGTGCCATGGCTGAGTGGAAGGGGCTGCACTTGAAGGGGAGACTGGTGGCAGTGTGGGACCCAGGGTCACAGAGGTAGACAAGAGACCTGGAGGCCCAAGGTCATTGGAGTTGGGTTTCATTTTAAGAACAGTAGGCCTTCAGAAGAGCAGTTGTGTTTTGCTCTTAATTAGCTGCTTTCCTTGTTGAAGAGGTGGATGGATTGGGCAAACCGAGGAGATGGACAGTTGAACGGGTGGCATTTACACAAAAAGCACAGCCCCTTGCTCTTTACTCACTGACCCCATTTGGTGGCCATTGCCTCCCCAGCCCTCCTGGGCTGCCCTGTGGTTCAGGCTCCTGACAGTATATCCTGAGGGGAGTGGATGATGCTGGAGGAGGGAGGCCAGGCTGGGGAGGGCAGCTGCTTCCCACTCCCTCTGTCCCAGGGGAGGTGCTGCAAGACTGGCAGCTGATGTCATGAAAACAGTCAACAGCAGCTAAGTTCAAATCCTGACTCTGCCACTTCCCAGCCAGTGACCTGGGCCACCAGAAGCTCTGAGGGCTTGAGCTTCATCTGTGACACCGGCCCATAAGGCCTAACCTCCGAGGTCCCAGACACCACCTGCAGGTGCCATTGTGCCTAGCACCTGCCTTCTTTGTCTCATTCAGTTTTCCCAGGATCCCAGGAGGTGGATCCACTTAGTGGCCTTGTTTTGCTGATGAAGAAAGGGAAACAGAGAATTAACTAACTAGCTCAAGGCCATGTGGCAAGTGAGTGTTTACATTTATCAGGCTTCTCTTGTGTGTTCATTAGTCTCCACCAACCTGGTGCGACAGCCTCTGCCACCCCTACCCGCAGGAGGAGCCTGATGCACAAAGCTGGTGGAGCCACGGTTCCTAAGTGCCAGAGAAACAGGATGGAGCTCCCAGGACAGTCAGGCTCAGCCCTGGAGACTTAACTCTGGGGTGGAGAATGCAGGGGAAGGAGGGTATGGCAGGCAGACCTGGCAGACCGCCTGCTGCAGGGATCTTAGCCCCGCCCTGGACGGTCCCAGTTACTTCCCTGAGAAAATGCAGAAGTTCCCCTGGAGAGACAAAAGGCCCCAGCCCAGCACCTGCCACAGAGTGGACCAACAGCCTTCTGCTGGCCCCACCTCAGACAAGGGTCCCAGAGTATCTGTGTGCCACCACAGCCCCTCCGCTCTGCACCATGCCCTTCTGGCCCACCAGGCATCTGAAGAAGAGCAGGCATCTGTCCCAGGGTAAGTGGGCAGCCAGGGTTCTGGGCAGCCTGCATGAGGCAGGCCGGGAGACTGGGGAGGGAAATTACCTTTCAGAGGGAGAGTAGAGAGTGGGGTTTGATGACCCTGAGCTGACAGAAAGAAATGAATGAAGACAGGTGTGAGCCTCGGCAGGTGCAGCCTAGGGCAGCCTAGAGAGGGGGTGGAGGCTGCCCTGAGGAGTCTGTGCAGGGACATCCAGCTGGCTCACTGCCTAGGGCTGGCACTACACACATAGATAGGTCTCAGGATATCTGAGGGTGCTAGGCGCACACACTGTCTCCTGATGCACCCCCCAAAGACAACACACACCACCCCCACCAGCCCTAGTTTACACTGTCCCTTACTGTGGCCACCACCCACATGTGGCCACTGAGTACATGATGTGGCAAGTCTGAACTGAGATGTGCTGTTAGTGCCAAATGCATAATAAACTGAGATGTGCTGTTAGTGCTATTACGTGCATACTATATTTTAAATACTTGGTGCAAGATTCTTTTTTAGTAAAAAGTCTCTATTTTTAATTGACTACATATTGAAATTAACAATGCTATTTTGGATATATTGCAATAAATAAAATATAGTGCAACTTTTGTTAAGTTGACCATCCAGTCACATCAGTAACAAACTGGTCAACTTAAGGTGGTCAGCATAAGGAACTAAGCCTTACATGTGGTGCGTGTGTGGTCTGTGAAAATTAGGTCAACTTAAGGAGGTGGTCAATGTAGGGAGGTGGTCAACTATGGAGGCTCTACTGTATATCATTAAAAATAAATGAGCCTGCTCTTTTTCACTTTTTTTTTTTGGAGCCAGAGTCTCACTCTGTCACCCTGGGTAGAGTGCAGTGGTGTCATCATACCTCACTGCAACCTCAAACTCCTGGGCTCAAGTGATCCTTCTGCTTCAGCTTTGTGAGGAGCTGGGACTATAGGTGTGCACCACCACACCTGGCTAGTTTTTTGTAAAGAGAAGATCTTGTTTTTGACTAGACTGTCCTCAAACTCCTGGCCTCAAGTGATCCTGCTGTCTCAGCCTCCCAGAGTGTTAGGATGACAGGCTGGAGCCACTGTGCCCTCATGCACTCGTTAACATCACACCTGCCTTCCACTGAGCGCGTGTGCACCAGTTGTTGGCTCTGGTCCCCTCCATGTCCTCCAGGTGTGCTTGCTGTGCTGGTGTTGGCTGTAGTACAGGCAGAGTGGGCTGGGCCAGCTGGGCGGTAGAAACAGTGTGTCGTGGAGATGCATATGGCACGTGGGGTGTGTGGTTCTGGTCAGTGCTGTGGAGAGAATTAAGTCCAGGAAGGAGCACAGGGCCTGACAGGTGATAAGTGGTGAGGTTTAAAGAAGGTGGTCAGGAAAGATTCCCCAGAAGTGGCATTTGAGGAAAGGCCTGCGGGAGGTGAGGGAGCAAGCCCTGCCACGTGGGGAAGAGCAGCTTTCCTGGCCACAGCAGGAGCACAGACCAGGGAGCAGCAGGCGCAGAGGGGAGGGAGCGAGGGATGGTGGGCAGGAGTGGGGCGACGGGCCTCACAGCTGCCTGTGAGGGCTTTGCTGAGCTGGGCCTGCTGGGGCTTGTTGAGCAGAGGCGTGAGAGCTGGTTCGGGTCTTATCTGGGTCACTATGGCTGTGCTATTGAGAACAGATGTTGGGGGCGAGGGACGGAGCTTGGAGACTATGCCTGGACTCCAGAAGAGGAGTGATGGGGGAGCAGTGAAAAATGTTCTGAAGAGATTGTGACTGTATTTTGAAGGAGGTGCCAATAAAATTTGCTAACAGGAACGGCTGTGAGATGGGAGAGAGAGTGGGGCTGAGGATGTGTGTGGCTTCCTCTTGAGTGGTGAGGACACGGAGCCTCCCTCCAATGACAGGTGAGGGTGTGAGCATGTCCAG
This sequence comes from Loris lydekkerianus, assembly GCA_963574355.1. Lineage (NCBI taxonomy): Eukaryota > Metazoa > Chordata > Mammalia > Primates > Lorisidae > Loris > Loris lydekkerianus. Next base: position 92,436 of record CAUYPK010071566.1, on the reverse strand, counting down.
ATGGACTTCATAGTGGCCTGGAGGGCAGGGGGCAGTGAATGTGGACGGCATCAGAATAAGGACAGCCTTTAAAGCCAGGCTGTGTGAGCCCAGCAGAGGAGACTGGGGGTCGTGGTGAAGGCGAAGGGGAGGGAAGAGCCGGGGTCACTCCCAGCTTTCTGCCTCGGCACCTGGTCGCTGGCCACTGAGATGAGAACCCAGGCAGGAGCTTGTTGAATAGAACAGGTCCTGATAATTTTTTGGACATGCCATTTTGTGCCTGCAGAATGTCCCTTGACTGTAGAATTGTAAAGGTCACTTAGGCTTACAGGTAGCATAGATCTGGTTGCTCGCTATTGATTGTTCTCAACCTGGGGCAGTTTTGCCCACAAGGGACATTTGACAATGTGAGGGGCATTTTTGATTGTCACAGCTTGGGAGGGAGGGGGAAGCTGCTGCTGGCATCTGGTGGGTAGAGGCCGGGGATGCTGATAAATGTCCCCACATCTCATGAAGAATTATCGGGCCCAAAATGTCAGGAGTGCTGAGGTTGAGAAACCCTTCTGTATATTGTGTTTAACTGAATATTATAATCAAGTGAACGTTTAGAGAGTCTTACTAGCTCCCCGGTGCTAAGCTAAGTGACTATCCCATTTCTTTCTTCTGACAAAGGGGTACCTTCATTTCTTCACCTTATAGGGACTTGACTCCGACACTAGGAGAAGTTAAGTCAGTGTGATCCAGTGGTGGAGCCGAGGGTCCACCCTTAGAGGTTGGGCTGTGAGCGCCGCCAGGGTGGCCTCAGCGGCCTGTGGCATGTCATGGGATGGGGTGGAAACACAGTGCACACAGATGGGTGGGAAAAGAAAAGAGAAAACCAGGAACAGTGACAATGGACCCTCATCTTTCATGATCGTTTCTCTCTAAAATATCTGCTGGTATAATTAGTTTTCTTTAAAGCTAATACTAACGTTTTCTAAGTAATAGAGAAAAAAGCAAGTGTAAACAATTGAACACTGTAGAAAATCCCGAACTTTGTTGTAATAACACATTTCGCACCCCTCCATTGCCATACAGGAGATTTCTTATTGACACAGGAGAATGAGTTTGTGGGCGAACACACCTGGGTGTGAATCCTGGCCCCTTCTCCCTGTTCATTCATGAGTTGAATGTTTTATTTTCCTAAGCCTCATTTTCTTCCTCTGTGAGATGGGGTCAGTAACACTGCTTCCTAGGTGTTCACGAGGACTACCTGTGACTGCATGTCAAGCGCCTTGCAGTGTTTCATGTATATTCGGCCCTAGACAGGGAGCAGGGCTTCTACTTACAGATATCATGAAGTACAAGGGAAAAAAGGACAAAATATATGAAATAATGCTTTCAAGATACTGGATATCAGCGAAAGAAGGACTGTGACATGCCCTTCATGCCAGATTGGGAGATAAAGGAGGTGAGCCCTGCACATAGGCCAGCTAATCTGCCTTGAGGAAATTGCAGACTATAAAGAAGGGGAACCCCAGGCGGGAGCTTGGACTCCAGGAGTTAGAGAGACAGAGCGGAGAGTCCAGTCAGGACTGTCCAACCTGCAGCCCATGGGCCACATGCAGATTACGCGAGGTCTTTTTTGCTAGTCTGTGGTGTCAGATATCATCAAAATTGTGCTCAAATTGTTTTTTGTTTGTGTGTTTATTTTTGCTCATCAGCTTTCGTTAGTGTTAGTGTATTTAATGTGTGGCCTAAGACAATTCTTCTTCCAATATGCAGCAGAGCAGAAAAAGTGCTGGACACCCCTGTGAGAGCTGCGAGAGAGAAAAGCCCTTGGGAATTCAGCTGAGCCCCTTGCTGCATCGCCACAGGCATGTGAGGAAATTACCCAGGGCTGCAGAAAATACTACTAGAAAGTGTTAGAGGCAACAAGCTAGCGCAGAGCAGGCAATGGTGTCTGTTTCACCTGCCAGACTGGAAAACCTCATGGCTTTTGGGACATAGCATAGCACACACACAAGTATTTTCCCTCAGGAGGGGGAATAATTAGCTCTATACTGGATCACCTCATAAATCTTTTTTTGTTTGTTTGTTTGAGACGGAGCCTCAAGCTGTTGCCCTGGGTAGAGTGCTGTGCCATTACAGCTCACAACAACCTCCAACTCCTGTGCTCAACTGATTCTTCTGCCTCTGCCTTCCAGGTAGCTGGGACTACAGGCACCCACAATGCCTGGCTATTTTTTGGTTGCAGCCATCATTGTTGTTTGGCGGGCCCGCACTGGATTCGAACCCACCACCTCAGGTGTATGTGGCTGGCACCTTAGTCTCTTGAGCCACAGGCGCCGAGCCAATTACCTCATAAATCTTAGAAGCAAAATCTGTAAGGATCAAACTCTCCAAGAACCTAACTTCATCCCAGAAAAAGACTCAAGAATATTTATAGGAATACAGAAACATCCAGCCTCTCTCCACCTTGAAATCGCAGTGCCTGGTTGGCATCTAACCAGAAATATCAGAAATGCAAAGAAGCAGAAGAATATGATCCATAATAAGGAGAATAATCGATCAAAAGCGACCCAGAAATGACACCAAGTTTATTATTAGCAGACAAAGACAGTACAACAGTTTTTATAACTAATACATATTTTCATAAAAGATGTAAATTAAATTTCTTGAGCTCCTACAATGGATGGGATAAAAAATACACGGGATGGCATTAATGGCAGATTAGAAAGACAAAAGATTAGCAAACTAGAAGACATAACAGCAGAAACTATCTATATCAGTCTCCTATTGATGCTATGACACATTATCACAAACAGTGGCTTAAACAACACAAATTTATGATTCTGAGCCCCGGGTGCAGTGGCTCACCCCTGTAATGCTATTACTCTGGGAGGCCAAGGTGGGTGGATCACAAGTTCAAGATCATCCTGAGCAAGAGCAAGACTCCATCTCTATTAAAAATACAAATACTAGCTGGGACATTGTGGCAAGCACCTGTAGTCCCAGCTACATGGGAAGCTGAGGTAAGAGGTTCACTTGAGCCCAAGAGTTTGAGGTTACTGTGAGCTACGATAATGTCTTAGCACTCTACCCTGGACGACAGAATGAGGCTCTATCTCAAAAATTAAAAAATTATGATTCTGCAGGTCAGAAGCCTGGCACAGGTTTCACTGGGTGTAATTCAAGGTGTCTGTAAGGCTGTGTTCTTGTCTGGAGGCTTTAAGACACAGTCCATTTTCTAGAACTGTCCAGCTTCTAGGGATTGCCTGCATTCCTCAACTCTTGGCTCCTGATCTATCTTCAAGACCAAAAATGACAGACCAAGTCCCTCTCACCTTGTATCACTCTGCTCTCTCTCTGTGTAGTCACTTCTTTCTCTGACTCTGTTCTGCCTTCTCCCTTTTCCACTTTCAAAGACCCTTGTGATCCCCTTGGGCACACTTAGATAATCTAAGATAATCTTCCTATTTTAAAGCCAGCTGATTAGCAACCTTAATTCCATCTGCAACCTTAATTCTCCTTTGCTATGCGTCCTAACCTATTCACCAGTTTCAGGCCTCAGACAGGAATGTCTTTAGAGGGGGGAGGGCGGCTATGATTCTGCTACCACACTATGCAAAAATAAAACACAGAAGAGAATTTAACAACCATACACACAGGACCAATGAGCTGTGGGATAACTTCAAGTGGGCCACAGTACATATAATTGGAGTCCCAGGAGAGAGGAGGAGGTGGGACAGGAAAAACCACATTGGAAGTCCTAATGGCTAATAAATACTTCCAATTTTATGAAAACTGTGAACTCAAATATCTACGCAGTTCAGTGAATTCTACATACAGGAGACATGAAGAAAACGATGCGGAGGCACATCATAATTAAATTACCCCAAACCACTGAAACAGTAAAAAGATATCTTCCATACAAAAGCAGGGATGACAGCAAATTTCTCATAAGAAACAAGATGGGAGCCACATTTTCAGTAGTGAGAGGAAAACATGTTTAACCTCAAAATCTTTACCCAGTGAGAGTATCTTTCAAATATGAAGATGAAATAATGACCTCCATATTCAAAAGCTGAAGGAAATCCTCACCAGGAATTCCAAAGTATAGGAAATGTTAGGGGAAGGCCTGCAGGCAGAAGTAAAATAATACTCCATGAGAATTTGGATCTGCACAAGGGAATGAAAAGCACCATGGTGACTAGGGGGGTAAATATGTTCTTTTTCTTATCATTTAAACCTTTTCAAAAGCAACTGACTGTTTAAGTAAAAGTAATAACCATGTATTATGGGATGTATAACAGCATATAGGAGTAAAATATGTAACTACCATGGTGAAAAGTTCCAGAAAGAAGAAATGACAGATAATCTCCTAAGGTCTTTTACCATACATGAAGCCTACAATATCACTTAACGTAGACTATGAGAAGTCACATGCCATGAGCCCTAAAGCAATTCCTACACATGAAGAAAGAAAGATCTTCACTAATAAATCAACAAAAGCGATAGGATGGAATCACTGACGACAAAAAACTTAATCCAAAGAAGATAGGAAAAGAGGAAATAGATGGGACCCACAGAAAACAAGACAGACTTACACCTAAGGCTACCAATTGTCAAATGGTATAAATAAAGCTTGCCAGATTGGATAAAAAAGCAAGACCCAACTATCTGCCTGAAAAAACATGCACTTAAAATACAAAGACACAAGTAAGTTAAAGGATGGAAAAAGATATGTTGTACTGACAATCATCTAAATAAAGCTGGAGTGACTATAGCAAAGATTTTAGAACAAAAACTAGTGTTATTAGAGATAAAGAAGGTCATTTCCTAATGATAAAGAGGTCACTTCTTTAAAGGGACATAACAGGCTCAGTGCCCGTATCACAGTGGTTAAGGCGCCAGCCACATATATCAAGGCTGGCGGGTTTGAACTCAGCCAGGGCCAGCTAAATAATGACAGCTGCAACAAAAAGTAGCCAGGCATCGTGGCGGGCGCCTGTAGTCTCAGTTACTCGGGAGGCTGAGGCAAGAAAATCGTTTAGCCCAAGAGTTTGAGGTTGCTGTGAGTTAGTTGTGACACCACAGCACTCTACTGAGGATAACATAGTGAGACTCTGTCTCAAAAAAAAAAAAAAAAAAAAGACATAACAATCCTAAACATTTATGCTTCTAATAACAGAGCTTCAAACTACATTTTGAAAATTGATAGAAATGTAAGGAGAAAATAGACACACCTACAATTATAGGTTGAGAGTTCAATAAACCTCTGTCAATAACTGATGGACCAAGTATAAAAATAGGTAAGAATATTGGAGGTTTGAACAAAACTATGAACGAACTAAATTGAATGGGCTTTTACAGAACTCCCTACTCAACCACAGCAGAATAATTTTCTTAGTATACACAGGATAGTTACCAAGATAGACCATATTCTGGGCCCCAAACAACTTATAATAGCTTGAAAGCGTTCAAGTCATACAACATAGGTTCTCTAACCTTAATGAAATTAAATTAGGAATCAATAACAAAGATCTCTGGAAAATCCCCCCAAATTTAGAAGCTGCCACACTTCTATATAACCCATAGGTCAAAGAAGATACCCAGTGGAAATTAGAAGGTATTTTGAACTGAGTTAAAATGAGAACACAACAGGGTGGTGCCTGTGACTCAGAGGAGTAGGGCGCCAGCCCCATATGCCAGAGGTGGTGGGTTCAAATCCAGCTCCGGCCAAAAACTGCAAAAAAAAAGAAAAAAGAGAACACAACATACCAAACTTTTGGAAAGCCTCTAGAGCAGGACTTAGGAGGGTGAGTACAGCACTAAACACTGTGGGAAACTTTTAGGAAAAAAAAAAGACCAAATCAAAGCCAAAATCAGCAGAGGAAAATAAATAATAAAGATCAGAGTGGAAATCAGTGAAATACAAGTTGGCAAACCACAGCGTGTGGACTGGTTACCTGTTTTGTAAAGACACACAACCATTTCCTTTCATTCATACTGTCTATGGCTGCTCTTGGCAGTGTGAAAGCAGAGTGTAGTTGGGACCTAAAATCCCAAATATTTACTCTCTAGCCCTTCAAAAACGTTTCCTAACCAGAAAAAAAAAAAAAAAAAAAAAATAGATGACATCAGAAAAAAATAAAAAGCTTCTAGCAAGACTGCTCCGTGAAAAAAGAGAGACGGCAAAAATTATTAATGTCAGGAGTGAGACAGTAATTTAGGCGTAATTTACACATTAAAAAGATAATAAAGGAATATTGTGAACAACTTTCTGCAAATCCCTTCAATAACTTATGTGAAAATGGACAAATTCCTTGAATGACACAAGCTAGTACAGTTCCCTCAAGAAGGAGGTGTACATATTAAAAATATTAAATTTGTTATTATAAACTACAAAGAAAACTGTAAGCCTAAGTGGCTGCACTAGTAAATCCTCCCAAATATTTAAGGAAGAAAAATAGCAATTCTATTCGAACTTCCAAAAAGTTGAAAAATTAAAATACTTACCAGCTTATTCTGTGACTCCAGCTTTATCAAAATCAGAAATTATAGGAAAAGAAAACTGCAGGCCAATACCCCTTAAGAATATACATAAAAAATTCTTTAAACAATTTTAGCAAATCAGAGCAACAATACATAAAAAAGATAGTACATCATTACCAAGTCAGATTCATCCCATGAATACAAGTCTGGTTTTATATTTGAAAATCCATTAATATACTTCATCATATTAACTCACTAAAAAAATTATTTCATCATTATAATAAATGTAGAAAAGACATCAGGCAAAATCTAACATCCAATCCTGCTTAAAAAAAAACTCAGCAGCCAACTAGTTTTCCACAAAGGTACCAAGAACATAACACTGGCAAAAGACATCCTTTCAATAAATGGTAAACTAGATATGTATATGCAGAAGAATGAAACTAGACCCTTCCATCTTACCATAAATAAAACTCAACTCAAAATAGATTAAAGATTTAAATACAAAACTACTAGAAGAAAACATTGGGAAAACATTGTAGGATTTAGACCAAGGGTTAATGGCTATCACCCCAAAAGCATGGGCATCAAAAACAAAGAGAGACAAATGGGACTATATTAAATTTAAAAACTTTCCTATAGCAAAGGAACCAACACAGTGAAGAGACAACCTGTTGGACAGGGGAAAATATTTGTAAACTAGGGTGGCACCTGTGGCTCACTAAGTAGGGCACTGACCCCATGTACCAAGGGTGGCAGGTTCAAACCCAGCCCTGGCCAAGCTGTAACAAAAAATAGCCAGGCGTTGTGGCGGGCACCTGTAGTCCCAGCTACTTGGGAGGTTGAGGCAAAAGAATCACCTAAGTCCAAGAGCTGGAGGTTCCACGGTGCTCTACTGAGGGTGACAAAGTGAGACTCTGTCTCTTAAAAAATTTTTTTTGTAAACTATTCATCTGATAAGGGACTAATATCCAGCATATACAGGAACTCCAACAACTCAACAGCAAAATAAACAATCCCATTAAAAAGTAGACAAAGGATTTGAATAGTCATTTCTCAAAAGAAGACATCAAAATAGCCAATGGGTATATGAAAAAATGTTCAGTATCACTAATCATCAAGGAAACGCAAATCAAACCCACAATTATATATCTTATCCCAGTTAGAATGGCTATTATTAAAAAGACAAAAAAAAAATTAACAGATGCTGGCAAGGATGCAGAGAAAAGGGAAGTCTTAAAAATTGCTGGTGGGAATGTAAACTAGTATAGTCACTATGGATACAATGCCAAGATTTCTCAAAAAACTAAAAATAGTACTACGGTACTATGTTCTGCTATGTTCTACTATGATCCAGCAATCCCACTACTGGGTATTTATTAAAGAAAGGAAATCATATGTCAAAGGAATACCTGTACTCCTTAGTTTACTGCAGCACTATTCATAATAGCAAAGATACAGGATCATCCAACAGATAAATGGATAAAGAAATTGTGGTATATATACACAATGGAATATTATTTGGGCATAAAAAGAATGAAGTCATCATTTGCAACAATGTTGGGGATGGAACTGGAGGTCATTACATGTGTTAAGTAAAATAAGCTGAACATAGAAAGCCAAATATCATATATTCTCATTCATACGTGGGAGCTAATAAAAAGGTTAGTCTCATGGAGGTAGAGAGTAGAACGATGTTTACCAGAAGTTGAGTATAGGAGAAGGGGAAATGAGGAGAGGCCGGTTAATAGACACCTACAGTTAGATAAAAGGAGTAAGTCTTTTTTTTTTTTTTTTTTTTTTTTGAGACAGAGTTCACTTTCTTGCCCTGGTAGAGTGCCATTGTGGTTACTTTAGGACAAGCAAGTAACCACAACATATTGCCATGGTGTCACAGCTCACAGCAACCTCAAACTCTTGGGCTCAAGTGATTCTCTTGCCTCAGCCTCCCAAGTTGCTGGGTCAACATGCTCCCACTACAAAGCCCAGCTATTTTTAGAGATGAGGTCTCGCTCTAGCTCAGGCTGGTCTCAAACCTGTGAGTTCAGGCAGTCCACCTGCCTTGGCCTCCCAGAATGCTAGGATTATAAGCATGAGCCACATAAGTCCTAATTTTTGATAGCAGAGTAGAGTGACTATAATTAATAGTAATGTATTGTATATTTCAGAATGGTTAGAAGAGAAGACTTGAAAATGTTCCCAACACATTGAAATGATAAATACTCAAAGTGATGGATATCTTAAATACCCTGAGTAGATCATTACACATCCTATGCATGTAACAAAATATCACATGTATCCCATAAATATGTACAAATATTATATACTTTTTAAAACTCTCAGCAAATTGGGAACATAAAAGAACCTTCCTCAACCTGATAAGGGACATCTACAAAAACCTTAGAGGAGATACACTTAGTGGTGAAAAATGGAATGCCTTTGCCCTAAGATCAGGAACAAGACAAGGATGTCCCCTCTCAACTCTTCTATTCAGCATTGTATTTGAGGCTCTGGTCAGTGCCATTAGACAAGAAAAAAGAAATAAAAGGTACCCAGATTGAAAAGGAAGAAGTAAAACCCTCTTTGTTTGCAGATAGCATGGTCACTTATGGAGGAGCACTGGCATGTTTGAGGAGAAAGGACAGACTTTTCAACAAATGATGCTGGCACAGCCATATGCAGAAGAAGGAATTTCACTTGTACCCTGTACTAGGTACAAAACTTAACCATAGATAGAACCATATGTAAATCCTAAAACTGTGAAACTTCTAAAAGAAAGCATAGGAGAAAACTTTTATGCCTTGGATTAAGCAACAATTTCTTAGATACAGCACTGGAAACACACTCAATAAAAGAAAAAAAATTGAAATGGGACTTTGCAAAATTCAAAACTTTTGCTCTTGGAAATATACTGTTAATAGAATGAATAAAAAGACATGGACTAGGAGAAATCTTTGCAAAGAGTATATCTGTTAAAGACTTTGTGTCTAGAATATATCAAGAACTCTCAAAACGTAATGGAAAATAAACAGCCCATTTAAAAAATGGACAAAATTTGAACAGAAGTTTCACCCAAGAAGTTACACAGATGACAATCAAATATGTAAAAAGATGCTCAACATTGTCAGTCATTTGAGAAATGCAAACATGAGGCTATAGCCCTATACACCTATGAGAATGGTTAAAAATAGAAGAGTGTTGACGATGAGGGGAGGAACTTTAATCTCTACGCTGCTGGTAGGAATGCAAAATGGTGCAATCACTTTGAAAAACAGTTTGTGGCTGTTTCCTAAAAAGTTATACACATATAAAAATGTACATAAACAAACATGCATGCATATATAAATACCTAAAAAGTTAGACATATGGGCTCAGAGAACATGGGGCAGGACCCTGGGCAGGGGCACAGCTGGGCATGAGGGTATCTGCTTATCTCTGGGCAGGACAGATCCAATTTTTGTGGTTCCCCGAAGCTTGGGTAGTCTGTTTTAGGGAAAACAATTTAAAAATGAGGAATTCGAGATTAAGTACGAAAGTGAGTATTTAGGACAAGCAAGTAACCACAGCATATTGCCAGAACTTGTGGATCCTATCTTCTGAGTGGTCTTACGATGCCCTTCTACAAATGCTCATGCAGAAAAGATTCCTGATGGCATCTGGTGTCTCCTCCCCACCTAGGACACTCACCCCTTTCAGCTGTCGTAGGCCAAGTGGTGTGCAGAGCCGCTGTCCCCAAGGCTGAGCTGCTCCTGGGTGGCAGCCTTAGGGGCTGTGTCCAAGCGAGCAGGGCTCATCTGTGTGGTGAGGAGCTCCAGAAGGCATCTCAGGGCCTTGAGATGTTCTCCACCCTCCTGAGCTCTGGACTCCCCCTGGCCAGCCCCTGGGCATGCTGCGTGGCACTATCAGGGAGGATGAGGATGCTGCCCATGCTCCAGCCCTCAGAGCAGCCTCCTTGGCCTCCCCAGTTCTCAGCTGAGGCGTGGCGGGAGGGAACATGGGCTAAGTAGAAGCCCAGAGCCCAGACCTTGAATTCCTGGCTCCACCCCTCACTAGCTGTGTGAGTACAGGTAGGTTACTTACTCTGGGCTTTGGTTTCCTCACCTGTAAAATGTAGATGTTAACAGTATGTCCCTCGGAGAGTCACTGTGAAGATTAAAGTTGAAAGGTAGGTGTGTGTGTGAGCTTTGCTCACCAGGAGAGGTAGCGGCACCAAGCTGTCACTCAGTAAGCACTGCTCCTGTCTGGTCCCCGTCCTAGGTGGCAGGCTCCAGCGAGGTGCCTGGACCTTACAGTGCTCCCTGCCTGCCCTCCCACGCTCCAGGAACACGGGTCTCTAGAGCTGATGATCCTGAATTGAGTCTGAGGCTATGAGACCTTAGGCAAGTAACAGTGAACTGTATATTATGGATTTGGAGGTGCAGTGCATAACGATAAGCTTGTTCTGGAAAATTCCCTAAATTACCCATCAAGTTCAATATAAATGATTTTATGTATATCCCAAAGATTAATTTACTTACACTCAAGTGAAAACTTGAGAATTGCTAAAACTACCATAGGGGAAGTCAGTCATAAACAGCTGTCAGAGTTTTCCTGTCCTTCTGCCCTTGGACATGGACTCAGTGTCTAATTGTGAGTAGGAACAGGTGAGGACTCCACGGTGCTGTGCTCTATCCTGGTTTAACATCCAGCATCTGTCACACTGATGCACACGGATGTTGGTCTTACCTTCGGGATGGCGCAGGAGGCCATCATGTCAGAGGCAAAGTCAAAAGCACATGGTGTCACTGAAGTGTGCACTTGAGGTGGGCAAAGCTGATTTAAAACCACACTTCAACACTGGGGTACTGAACTTATCTGAGCTAGTCTTAAAATGTGCATGTTTTCTTCTGATAGTTCCCTGGGATGCTTTGAATGATTCTATTTTGATAATGGAAAAAGTAACAAATGAGAGGAAGGGAGAAAAGAAAAGCCTGTGGGAGGTGGAAAAGGGCTGGGCTGGAGGTCTTGACAGCACCCCCACCCCCTGGGAGTAATGCAGCCAGGCGGGGCTGGAGCCTGCACAGGGACCCTGTGGTAAGCCTGTGTCTCCCTGTCTTGCAGGTGGTGCCGGGGAGCGGGACAAGGTGCCGGCCAACCCGGAGGCGCTCCTGCTCATGGCCAGCTCCCAGCGTGACATGGAGGACTGGGTGCAGGCCATCCGCCGGGTCATCTGGGCCCCACTTGGCGGAGGTACTACCCGTAGCTCGCGTGCCCGCCCTGTAGAACCCTTGCCTCCAGGTAATCATGGCCCCTCTCGCCCGGGACTTGCTGCTGTGTCCTGTGCTGCTTCTGGCAAGCTGGTCCTTCTGCCGCCAGCCCTCAAGAGTCACCCCTCCCACCAGTGCACTGACCAGGCCCTGGCAGGAGAAGTCAGGCCCACTTTGCAAAAGCATGCCCTCCTCTCACCAGAGGCCTGGGGCTCATGCTGCTGGATGTGAGGTGGGTGTGAGGGGTCTGTTCAGACAGGGGCATATCAGATATCTAGGCCTTGCTGCAGCCATACGGGGACAATGTCCTGGCCCACAAACCCACTTCGTATCCCTGATCTGAAAAGCAACAGTTGCTATTTACTCACTTCCTCCTTTATTCAAAAACATTTACTGGGTGCCTAAAATGTACAGGGTCTGCTCCAGCCATGAGGGATTCAGTGGTAAACAAATGCCCCATGCCTTCACCCTCCCCGCATCTTCATCTCTGTGGGAGAGAGACAGTAGATAAGTACATGTAATGGTCAGGGTGAGAAATTCAAAGAGGCAAAGTAACCCTCAGTGGGAGGACAGAGGGGATATTGTTGGGTGGAGTGGCCCAGAGACTTAATGAAATGACTAGGGCAGCCAAGGGCACACTGGGAAAAGCATCCCAGCAGAGGGACTGGCCAGTGCAAAGGCCCTGAGGTAGGATTGAACTAGAGGAACATGAGGCATATCAGGAAGGCCAGTGGGTCTGAGGGAGTAAAGATGGGGAGAGTGGGAGGACCTGGGTAAGAGAGGAAACTTCCTGGGCCATGGGGCCATGGCAGAGATTTCAGATTTTGTTCTAAATGCAGTGGGACACTAGTGGGGCTCTAAGCAGGAGATGCACAGGACCTGACTTAAAATTTACAAAAAGAGCTTTCTGGCCACAGCATGAGGGAAAAGCCACAGAGGACCAGCAGTGTGCACACCAGGCTGGGATGGTCACGGAGAAAGGCCACAGAGGGCCAGCAGTGTGCACACCAGGCTGGGATGGTCATGGGGCAGTCCTGTGGGCCAAGAGTGGTGCCGAGTGGTCAGTTGCAGAAGCATTTTAAAAATGGGCTGCCAGGTTTTGTCCATGGTCTGGACAGGGGGTGCGAAAAGAAGAGAAGAGTCTCCCAGCCGTACAGTTGCTGTCTCTGTAGGCTGGTGCCCAGATGAAGTTATTATGAAGAGAGCTTTTATAGTGGGATCACCATGCTGGGGTCAGTGGGGACACCAGGAGCCTGAATGCTGGCTGGGCTCTGACTGCACAGCCGTGGATGTCCTCTTTCTCCCTACGGGCTCTGGCGCACAGTCCAGGCAAGAGCAGATCCTCACATTCAGAGCCCATGTCCTGGTCTCAAGGCTCTTCGGCCAACCCTCTTCCTTCACTCCTCACCTCACCATCTCTCCTCTCCTGTGCTGTGGCTGCCTGACCACCTTTCATTGAATCTCAGATCTCTTGCACAGAAGAGGCAATATAATGTTGAAAGGTATTCTCCTGAGCTTCATAAATGGTATCGCACTGTCAATCACAGCCTCCCCAACCTCTTGTGATTGCAGCACATTTGACCGTCAGCCTAAGCTTAGTGGGCTGGGCAGACCTGAACCCACACGGGGATTTCTGCTGCCTTCCGAGGGCTTCCTCTGGTGCCTGGTTGTTGAATCTGAACTGGTGGAACAGAATGGAGCCCACAGGCAGAATTGTAAGGAGCTGGACTCTGATTCATGACAGATGGTATCTTTGAGCACCAGAGAAAGGAGAAACGTCATTGTTATGATCTTAGAGTAGTGAAAGCTTTTGCAAATGAGTTATAAAAAGCTCCTAATCTACTAGGGAGAGTGATAAATGCATCATACAACACAAAACGGGTAACTGTTCTTTAAAAAGTAGATGAAGAGAATGAAAAGACAAGCTATCCATTGGGAGGAGGTGTCTGCAGTGAGTACCCCCATCAGACAACTCACTCCCCAAATTCCCTCACACCAATGAGGCAAAGATAGACAAGCCAGCAGAAACTCTGGCAAGAGACTTGAACTTCCCCAAGAAAGTAGTCCTCATAACTGGTGGACATAGGCAACGGTGCTCAGCCTCATCGATCATCAGGGAAATGCAAGTTAAACCACAACACGATACTTCTCCACACCCACCAGGATGACTAAGTGAAAAAGACAGATGGTTTCAAGTGATGATGAAGACAGAGCTACAGAAACTTGCACGTAGTGCTGGGGAAATTGTGTGGCACTATCTGTTGAAGTTGACGCTGTGCACACCTGTGTCCCAGCAATTCCATATGAGACATGTCACAAGTACAAAAGTGTGTACAGGTACGCGGGAGACTTGGACACATCGGGTGTTCATAGCCTGACACTGCCCTCAGTGCCCAGCCACCAGATAGTGGATGAATAACCGTGATTCAGTCCTGTAGTGAGAAGCCCCAAATACTGTACCTCCCCCAACCACATGTGTGAATGTGAAAAACAACGTGGGACTACAGAAACAAACACAAAAAAACTCCTGTACAATTCTGTTTATATGGATTCAAAATATAGGACAGAAGTAAACTATATTATTTATGGATAGATAAGCAGAAAAAAAAATAAGGAAGAGCAAAGAAAAGAATGCCTTAGAAGTCAGGACGGTAGGGAAGAGGGAAGAGGCATAAGGTTTCTGGAATGTTCTCCAGCTTGACTTGGATAGTATCGACGCAAGTGTTGCTTCCACAATAAACGTGCTCATCTGTACGTTTATGTGTTGCATACTTTTCTGAATGCGGGTATAGTTCACTATATAAAGATAAAAAGTAATAAAGACGAGAAAGTAGGCAGCTTGCCCAAGACAACACAGGCAGCTGGAGCAGAGCTGAGAAATGGAGATGGATGTTCTGACCCTAAAGGCTGTGCTTTGTCCTGGCCCGTCCAAGAGCAGCACCAGGACACGCACCCAGTGGGCCTGGATCTACGGGCCACATGTCCACCCCCCTCTCTGCCTATTCAGAATGGGGACCCTCAGCAGAATTGCACATGGAACCCAGACCCACCCCTCCCCAGGCCCAGTGTTCAGCCGCCTCCCCGGCCTGTGTGCTGAAGAACCAGGAGCATTAGAACAGGAACTGCCATCAAAGGTGCTTATCTCCTTTCTACCAGATGTACAGCGGAAATGCAGAAATCCCAGGAGTTAGCAATGCTGGACGTGTCTGGGCAAGCCTGGCGCTTGCAGGTGGGCTTAGTCAGCCCCTGAAGGTTTCCTGGCAGAGCTGTTATTAGCCGGGGTCCCCTGGAAAGGAGGCTTAGAGGATCAGTCCTTCTCTCGCTGTTTCATAGGGAAGCCAGCGAGCCCTCCACAGCGTGTTTGCTCTGCAGCGGGCAGTGTGCCTGCTGCTGACGGGGAAGCCTGGCCTTCTCCACGGGAGGATAGGGCCAGGGTGGTGGTCAGGGGAGCCTGTCACTGCTGATGTCCCAGGTGGGGGGGGTGGCACATTCGTTCTGTGACTTGTTCAGCCGGTCTGTCACAGATCCTGGGACTGGGGAGATAACGGGGTGAAGGACAGTCAAGACCTTGTGAGCTCCTGGGCCAGTAGAGACGCAGATGACCATGATGCTGAGTGAGCCCACTGTAAGTGAGTTGGTGGTGGGCGAGGCAGAGACAGAGGCGGCAGAGAGGGCAAGCAGGAGTAACTAGAGTCTGAGTTTGGTGACTTTCAAGTAAAGGACATGAAAGGGTGGATCACAGCACAGGCAGAGGCAGGCAGTCGGTTGGAAGAACAGCAAGGATGCCAGTGTGACCCAAGTAAAGCCGCCAAAGAGGAGGGGAGGAGAGTGGCCAGAGAGGGAGTGGGGCCTTGTTATCATGGGGGCCTCGTGGTTTTGGACAGAGAAATGGCAGAGCCTGACCCAGGTCCTGCCCGGCCCCTCTGCCGCCATGCTGAGAACAGACCAAAAGAGGGTGAGGAGGGAGGGCGGCCAGTTACCAGCTCCTTACACAATAGTGTAGTTGCAAGTGAGGTCAGCCTGGCCCTAAAGGTGGTGGTGATGAAAAGTCATTGAATCCTTGATTTATTCTGAAGGTAGAGTCCGTGGTATTCTCTAGCTGGGATGGACGAGAAGTATAGGAGGATGAATGAGAGAAGGTAAGGGCAATGCCAGGGTGTTTCGATCGAAGCAACTGGAAGGATGGATTAATCATTAACTGAGATAGCAAGACCATAAGAAGTGCAATTGTTTAAAAGGAAGATCTTAGTTTGAGATGCATATCAAATATTCAAGTTTAGGTGTAAAGTGGGTAGGTAGGTATTTATATGGGGTGGGTGTTGTTTTTTGTTTGGTTTGGTTTGGGCTTTTGAGACAGAGTCTATTTTATTGTCTGGTAGACACCATGGCATTACAACTCACAGCAACCTCAAACTCTTGAGCTTAAGCAATCCTGTTGCCTTAGACTCCTGAGGAGCTGGGACTACAGGTGCCTACCACAATGCCTGGCTAGTTTTTCTATTTCTAGTAGAGTCTGGGTCTCTTGCTGGCTGGTCTCAAACCCCTGAGCTCAAGTGATCTACCTGCCTTGGCCTTCCAAGTTAGGATTACAGGTGGGAGCCAGGTGCCTGGCCAGTAGGTAAGCATTTAAATCTAGAGGTCCGAGGAGAGGACTAGGCTGGAGAGGGAATTTGGGGAGCCACTGGCACATAGGTGGGGTTTGAAGCCATGAAGCTGGATGAGATACCAGGAGTGAGTAGGGGGACAGCAGGGGGGCTGGGAAGGACAGCCCTGAGAGGAAGGGGAACAGGTAGCTCATTGTTGGGGGGCCCAAGTCAAGATAAGCAGCAGCAGCAGCAGGGATCGATTGCAGCAAGTGCTGCTGGTAGATCAACCAGAGGGTGACTCAAGTTGAGCACGTACATTGCTGACTCGAGAGAGAGTGGCTTTGGAAGAGCGCTGGGGCACAGCCTGGTAAGAGTGGGCAGGAGAGGATAACAGGAGGGAGGTGGAGTATGAGCACAGCCCACTCTTCCAAGAAGTTTGCTGAAAAGGGAAAGAGAGAAACGGACAGCAGCTGGTGGGGAGAGTCAGGGAAAGAGGTGGTTTGTTTATTTTTTAGGTTGGAAGACCAAACAGCCTTGCAAAAGCTTGATGATACAGAAGGGAGAGAGAATTATTCCTGGAACACCAACATCTCTTTAGATATGGATGCAGAAATCATCACAGAATGCCAACACAGTGAATCCAAATAATTATACACTACGATCCAATGAGATGCACCTCAAGGATGCAAGGGTGAAATAACATCTGAAAAATCAATGAGTGGTACTATACCAAGAAAGGACAAAAACACATAATCATCTTAGGCTCAGTAAAAGCATTTGATAAAATCCAGTACCATTTAATGATAAAAACGTTCCAAAAAACTAAGACTGGAAGGGAACTTAACCTGATAAAGGCAATCTACAAAACCCCCACAGATAATATCATACTTGGTAGAGGAAGACTGGACGCTTTTCTTCCAAGATCAGGAGCAAGACAAGGATTCTTTATCTCTCCTAATCTGCATTGTAACTGGAGGTTCTAGCCAAGGCCAGATAAGGGAGGAACAAAATGCAGCCAGATTGGAAAGGAAGATGTTGAAGTATCTCTATTTGCAGATGATATGGTTGTGTACGTCAAAAATCCTAAGAAATATGCTAAAAAACTATTGAAGCTAATAACAAACTCAGTAAGTGTGCAGCTTATCAAGTCAATACATACAAATCAATTGTCTATGTATACAGTCGCCGTGAGCAAGCTGAAATGAAATTAAGAAAATTTCATTTACAAAAGCATCCAAGAGAATAAAATACTTTGGGGATAAATTTAACAAAAGAAGGGCAACGGTTATACTCTGAAAATAACAAAGCATTGTTGAAAGAAATGTAAAGATCTAAATAAGTGGAAATACATCTCATGTTCATGGAGCAGAAGACTTGATGTTATTCCAAGCTGATGCCTTAACTTCCATGCCTAGTTCAGGGAAAGTGGCCCCAGGAGGACACAGGGGGCAACACTTCCTTGCCAGCTGTTTTTGAGAAGAGAGAGAAGGGAGACAAGAGTCACGGTGGGCATCTGGAAGATGGTTGAACTTTTGCCTTCCTTGCCTGGCTCTCTGGAGAGATTTGCAAGCCCCCCAAAGCCTGGAGTTTCTGTGCATGGGAAAGGATCTCCCCAGACCCATAGAATTAAGGTGTGAGAGGAGGCAGAGTGAAGCTTTGGCACCAGGTGTAGTTCTGGGTGTGATCTGCCTCTGTCACCAGTTTGCTAAGTGACCGTGGGCACACCTCCTCCCTCTGTGTACCCCGGAGTCCTTGTTTGCAAAATGGGAAGAATAATGTCTTTTTTTGTAGGATTGTGGTAAGAATTAAGAGAAAATTGGCATACAATGCTCAGCCCTCTCTCAGAACTAAGTAGTCCTTGTTCAGTAAATACTTACTGAGTATCTGTCACATGGAGGCAGAGGACACAGCAGAGACGAATAGAGTGCTCACTGTACAGTTCAGTGGCATTCAGCACATTACATGGTTGTTGCAATCGACACCCCCATCCATCTCCAGAACTCTTTCATCTTTCCAAACTGAAACTCTGTACCCATTAAATGGTAACTCCCTATTTCTTCCCTCCTTCCTCCAGCCCTAGGCAACTACCATTCTACTTTCTGTCTTTATGGATTTGACTGTTCCAAGTACCTTTTCTGACTGGGTTATTTCACTTTGCGTAACGTCCTCAAGTCTCATCCACACTGTAGCATGTGCCAGAATTTCCTTCCATTTTAAGGCCAGATAATTGGACACTGTAAGGATACACTTCATTTCATTTATCCGTCCTGCTACTCATGGACGCTTAGGTTGCTTCCCTGTTTTAACTATTATGAATAATGCTGCTGTGACTATTAGTGTGCAGATGTCTCTTAGAGTCCCTGCTTTTACTTCTTCAGGAGTGGGGTTGCTAGATCATATGATCATTCTAGTTTTAATTTTTCGAGGACTCTGCATGCCCTTGTCCTCAGTGGTCGCCCTGATTTATATCCCCACTGGCAGTGTACAGGGCTCCAGTTTCTACATATCTTTGTCAACACTTTTTGTTTTCTGTTTTTGTCCTTATGATAGCATCCTAATGGATGTGAAGTGGCATCTCATTGTTGCAAGAGGTGGGAGAGTGAGCTGGAAGGACATCCAGTGGACATGTGCCAGAGGGAGGTCACAGATTAGGCGTGATCAGGAGACATCTGATGTGATCTAGAGCCAGAGCAGAGGCAGGTGGGGGCTGAGGGGAACCAGAACCAAGAGGCCTCCTGGGCCCCTGTCAGGACCCTGGCAGTTACTCTTAAGTGAGACGGGGAGAGGGCACTGGAGAGCTTTGAGCTGAGGCTATTTGATCTGATACATAGTTTGAGGACCCCCTCTGACTTCTCACCATCAAGGGGCAAGGGGTAGATGGAAACATATTTGCAATAATCCGGACAAGAGAGCCCCTGCTCTCAATGTGTTGAAAGTGACCAGATTCCAAATCTGCTTTGTAAGGAGGACCCATAAGCTCTCCAGGTATGGGTGTGAGGAGGGAGCAGTGAAGGCTGACTCCAGGGTGTCTGGCTGGGCAGCTGGAGAACGGAGCTTTCATGAACTGAGAGGGGAAGACGCAGCACAGGGCAGGTTTGTGGCAAGACCATAGCTCTGTTTGCACATGTTCAAGTCTGAGGTGTCTTTGAGTTATTAAAGCAGTGGAGATGCTGAGTGGGCAGATGGAGAGGAGTGTGGGGGCCTAGGAGTTAGTGCTCAGTAGCTAGTAGTGTGGGAAGTACTCCATCTACAGGCCCCTGGGCACCACCAAGCACACACAGCCTAGAAGCTGTTGGTCCTAGCCTTCCCAGTGGCCGGGAGCAAGGAGTCCTGGGGCAAGGAGCCCTGCAGGAGCCCTGCCCAGAGTGACCACAAAGGGCACAAGGGGCCAGGCAGAGGCCTGGAGTGGTCATTGAACCCAAGTCTGCCGTGGCCTGACAGTATGTGGCTCTCACAGGCCTCTGAAGACTTGACTTTGACCCATAGGAGCTAAGTCTCCTGCCCTTGTGAGGGGAAGGAAAAGAGGACATATACAGTTCTCTGAGGCCACTTGACATGGAGAAAAACCCAACTTTGGGACAACTTGTGGGACATCAAGCAACCGTGTTAGGTGGTCGGCAGTGTTCACCATTCGGTGGAATGATGTTTCCAAACAGAAGCCTTGGAGGCACAAGCAGATTCAGAGTGAAAGGTCACTGGGCCCAGGCCAGGCTGTGGTGGGGAAGCCTCAGGTCCTAATGGACCACTTCTTCCCAGCACTGCTTGGTCCTTCTCTCTACCAGGAGATTCAAGACAGAGTCTTATCTCCAGTTCCTGTGAATGTCAGCCTGATTGTGGCCTTTCTTGGCCCTTCCAGAAATGGAGAGAAAGACCTGTTGCTGGGCTGGGCTGGGCTTCACCCACTAAGCCATAGAAGGGGCACTTGAGCCCAATTCTGGTGCCCCTAACTATTCTAGTGGGCCCTGCACAAGCCTAGGTGGAGGAGGAGCTGTTCCCATATAGAGGGGAGGTGTGGCCTCTTCTGGTTGTAGGGAATGGTTCACAGCACCCTTGGACCTCCTTCCCTGCAGCCTTCGAGGCTACCCCCCTATAAGAGCCCCAGAAGCCTAAGAGCTTATATCCTCAAAGAGGGGAAATGACCTCCAGCTACAGCCCCTGCTGATGGGACAGTCATGGAGGCTGGGGGCCGGCTATTTACCAGGAGAACAAAGGCCAGAGCAGCTGCCTTATCTTGGGAGGGCCTAGTAAGGCAGCCAGGGTGATTTACAGAGGGCTGCTCACCATGGCTTCCTGCAAAGTTTAGGACACTTCAGCTGCCTTGCTGCCTTCCTTGTTCCCTCCCAGCAGCTGTGATGAGAACTGCCTGTCAGTGTGGCCAGCCTGGCTTCAGTTTGTGCTAAATAGATAGAGCTCAGACCACAGGGCCAGAAAAGTTTTCCCCAGTTAGTACCAAGAAGGGGACAAACCCCTAGTGACCCCAGGGTTTCCCATGCTGTGCTCTGAGTCCCTTCTGAGCCCTGTGTATTCAGTCCCCTCATCCTTCCCTTTCAGATGAGGAGACAGTGTCAGAAAGGCTCAAGTGATGTGGCTGGTCACAGTGTAAGTGGGAAGCTGGTGACCTAACTTAGGTCTGCTGGAGCCTAGAGCCCTGGTGCCAGATGCCTGGTCCAGAGACACCAGAAGGTCCTATGGTTGAGATCTCTGGCTTTCGGCTTGTTCTAGGCAGCGTTGGAGGACTTCAGCTGATGTTACTCTTAGACAAAGGGAGGGAGCTCACAATTGCCATGGAATACTGTTACCCTAATCCAGAGGGACAGGCCCAGAGAGGTTCAGCAACTTGCCTAACAGCACACAGTGGGACTGGGAGCAGGGACAGTTCATCTTGAGGGTAAGCCTGTCCACGGATGCTATTGTCAAGTAGGTCTCACACCACACTCTCTTATCTTAATGGGGGGGGAGCATAATTAAGACCGAGAGCAAAGGCAGTCCTTAAGGTCCTGGACCCCAACCCCTGCCCAGGGCTTGCTGGACACACAAAGCACAGACGTTAGACTCATCCAGGCTAAAAAAGTCAGCTGTCACTAGGTTGCATGGGTGAGATGACTGACCCTCAGGTTCTCAGCTCCCCAGCCCTGCCCCAACAGGGCATTTTCATCACTACCCCCATACACCCATGGCCAGCAGGCCCTGTGGCTAAAAACCACCCTATGGTGGAGCAAGTACAGCAGTGCCAATCAGAGCTTTCTAAATGGGCACAGCTCCAGATTCCATCTGTCTGGGGAGCCTGGGTGGGGTGGAGGGTATAGACCGGCAGTTCTAATAACTGACCACACAGGTGGGGAAACTGAGACTTGGAAGAGAGAAAGCAAGTCAGCGGCAGAGCCTTCCCACCCTGCTGAGAGAGTTTCACCTATACCTAGAGTGAGTAGGTGCCTCTGCTGAGCCCTTGGTCCCTTGTCTTTAGTGTGGACAGGGCTGCTTAGACCTAGTGGGTGTCTGGGCCATGGAGACACCCAAACCTGATGCTGGTGGGTTTAGGGTAAACGTTCCTTGGCTTATGGTGCCCTGGCAATGTGAACTTCCCTTCCCACCGTCACATTTACCTGAACTCTGGGAAGGGAGAAAACTGAGTGCTGTCTGCACACACTCAGTGTCGAGTCCAGGACTGGACAGCCTCACTGGCCTGGGGCACAGAATTTAAGGGGGCAGCAAAAAATTTAGCAATCAAGAGAAATCATTTATTGTAATATTTTTACAATGAGGCTGGGTGCAGTGGGTCACCCCTGTAATCTAAGCACTCTGGGAGTCTGAGGTGAGTGGATTTCTTGAGCTCAGGAGTTTGAGACCAGTTTAAGCAAGAGCAAGCCCCCTATTCCTGCTAACAAAACAAAACAAAAACTAGTTGGAGATGGTAGTGCAGCTACTCGAAAGGCTGAAGCAAAAGGGTCGCTTGAACCCAGGAGTTTGAGGTTACTGTGAGCTATGATACCATAGCACTCTACCTAGGGTGACAGAGACTCGGCCTCAAAACAAAAACAAAAACAAACAAACAAACAAACAAAAAAAATATATATATATTTACACACACACACAAACACATACACACATAACACACACACATATATATATATATACACACATAAATATATATATATACACCCATTTTTAAATGAAAATTGATGCAAAATATCTATTATATTAAGTTCCTGTTGCTGCTCCAACAAATTGCTACAAATTTAGCAGCTTAAAACAAAACAAAGTTATTCTTTTCCAGTTCTAGAGATAAGAAGTCAGAATCAAGTCTTTAGGGCTGAAATCAAGGTGTCCACAGGGCTGGTTTCTTCTGAAGGTCCCTGGCAGAGGGCTGGTCCTTGCCTCTGTCACCTCAGAGGATGCAGCACCGTCTCTTCATTGTCTGTTTCTGCCCTCACTTCACCTCTGCCTTCTTATTATAAGGACCCTTATGATTACATTGGCTTACCTAGATAATCCAGAAAAACCTCTCCAGCCATCATCATGTCCACCAAGTCCCTTTTACAGTATAAGATAACATAGTCACAGGTTCCTGGGATTAGGATGGAGACATCTTGGGAGAAGGCATTATTCAGCTGATCACATAAAATATGCAAATCTGAAATGAAGACAGGGTATGTGTATAAGATTAGGGCGAGGATGTGAGACACTCAAGATCTTGCAAGTGCAGGGCTGATTGTCTTTCTTCAAATTTTGATACTTTATTCATCATGGACTTTTTGCCTTAATTTATATTTTTAACATATTGCAGTAAAATATTTATCTTGGTTACTGAGGTTTGGGGTACCCCTTAAACTTCGCACCTGCGTTGAGGGCTACTCTGGCCTCACCCTTCCCCAGGGTCTGCTTAGAATGAGCAAGAGGTGTGACCTGGCCTTGTATCCCCAGCTTGAAGATGGACCCCCAAACCTGCTTCCAGCCACAGTCTCCCCTCTCTTACAGACTTCTGTCCTGGGACTTCCAAACCCGCTTCTGGTGGCACCTAGCCCCCAGCATTGCCTCTCTGTCCACCTGACCGTGGTGTGCCGTGCCCCCCTCCCCCAGGCCCTCAGGCTTGGAAGGATGGGACTGTGGTCTCTCTTTCCAATCCTACCTAGAAAAGAACGCAAGCTTTGCAAAGCTTAGGTTTGAATAAAGATCCATCACTTACCAGAGGTTATGACCTTAGGCAAATCATATAACCCAATGGGGCTGTAAATACTTCTCAGGGCTGCTCAAGGAAATACTGTATGTCAAGTCCAAATCATCCTCCCTGGCACTAGGGTGCTGCCTAGGCAGGGCAGAGGTCAGGAGAGCCTGAGGCCCAGAGCCCAGACTGGGAAGCTAGCAGCCTAGCTTTAGACCCGGGCTCAGCGTGCAGCTGGCCAGATCCAGTTAGCTACCCTTCCTGGACCAACACTGCCCCGCCTGGAGCCCCTGCTTTGCAGGCTGAGGGCTGGCTGAGTGGACGCTCCGCTGAGTGGACGGTCCTGGGCAAAGAGGAAGAGGTTCCTGCGGTGCCTAATTGGGGGGAAGGAGGTCAGAGTTTGAAACGGAGCCCTTGCACCGGTTGACTTCGGGCGTGGCATCCCAGGCACTCAAAAATCCCGGGCCCTCCCTCGCCCCCGGGTCCGGGCCCGGGGCGGCGCTGGCCGGGGCGCGCGGGCGGCGGGCAAGACGCTACCTGCGCGCGTGCCGGGCATTCCAGCCGCCGCTGCGCCGCCGCGCCCGGGCGCGCCATGGGCCTGATGCCGGCCGCGCGGGCCTTCTCCCGGTGCCGCGCCTGCCCGCGGCCGCCCTGCCGCCTGCCCGCCTGCTGCGCGCCCGCCGCCCCAGGTAGGGGCAGAACAGGGCGCGGGCGCCCCCGGGCCCGGCCGGAGAGGGGCTCGAACCCGGGAACCGCGCGGCAGGCGAGGAGAGCGCCGCGCATACATCTTGCCGGGCTCGGCGGGGAGTCGGGGAATTTGGGGTGTTCCGGCCAGCGCCGGCGGGGCCGTTCCCAGGGGACGCGGGGCGTGGGACGTATCTGAGGGAAGAGGCAGAGGCCGCACGCTGCCTCTACTCTCCTGGACCCTGAGTTTGGAAGGAGGCAGAGGCTTGCAGAGGAGCCCTCCCCACCCCCGCTACCGGGGGCGAGCCCCAGGCTGGGTCCCAGAACCTCGCTGGGCCACTGGAAGGTCGCCGAGCCAGTGCCGGCAAGGGGCCAGCCACCCCCAGGAGGAGAGGCAGCTGGCCGGCTCTGGGCAGCAGCCCTCCTCCCCAGTGAGGTGCTCCTAACGGCCCGGAGGGCAGGGAGGCAGGGAATCCTTTTCAGTAAGGGTGGCCAGGATGGAATCTGCAGGCGTACAGCCCTGGGTCGGTGCAGGGCTCTCTAGTACCCAGAACAGAGGCTGGAAGTGACAGAAGGTAGGTCACCCAGGACCTGGATGGACAAAGGGTGGGAGGATGCATGGAAGGTGGTGGGTGTCCAGGGGACAGGGCACTGAGATGAGGAAAGGCCGGAGCCAAGAGGGAAACTGAAATTACCCAAAGTTTGTCAACTTCCAGAGAGAATTTTACATTTTCCTCATTGTGTCTTTTCCTGGACTGTGACATTGCCAAAACCAGGGAGTATGGTTAGAGCAGACTTGTGGCTCAGCTCAGGGCTCAGCTCCAGGAGGGAATCCCAGGGCCTCCCTATCCTGCTGGGGCCCAGGGGCGGGACTCTGGCAGACAGAGCCAGGATCCCAGTGGACCCTCTGGGGTCAGGAGAAAGTCCTGTTTACTCAGCACCTGCTTCCATATGCCTGGTGTGGTGCCAGCTCCAGGACTGAGAAGTGGCTGAGACCAGCTCAGAGAAGTTGAGGATGGTGTGCAGGGTCACTGAGGACGGGAATCTGCGCCAGCTGACTGGGGTTCCCAGGAGAGGGAGTGAGGGATGCCTTTGCCAGGGAGCTGCTGGCAGGGAAGGAGGCCTGGCAGCACGTTCACCAAGAAGAGAGGCAGCCTCCAGCAGTTTCCTCTCTGGTGACAAAGCCCGTGCTCTCTGAAGAGCGTGGGCTGTGACCTCGAGGAACCCACATGCTGACTGGGTTTCCAGGGAGTTGATAAAGCTATTGGAACTGGTTCTTGGCAATGCTCCTCTCTCTGACATGCGCTGGGAGGGCTGCAGTGTGGCAGGGCCAGGCCCTGCCAGGCTCTACTGGAAAGACCCTGGCCAGGGGAGTGGTGGGCAGGGCCCCTGGGAGGGAAGCCAAGCCCTGAAAGCTCCTTCTGGGAGGCTGAGCCAGAAGGAGGACTCCCCACAGGGTTCCCCATAGGGCTCCCCTCCAAGGTCGGGGGAGGGGTAGCTCACATCTGAGGGCAGCACAAGCTTCCACACGGGCTCTGGGCTCCAGTGGCTGTGCTGGGAATGTGGGGTTAGTCTCGGGCCTTGGCAATGCCAGGGCCTAGGGACAGTCTAGTGGTCTTCATAGCAGCCCCTAAAGATGAGTGGATCATCCCATTTTCTAGCTGGAAAGACTGAAGCCCAGGAAAGGGGCCATTCTGGCTCCTCACTGGTTTAGCCGGGATGTGTACCCAGACCAGTGCAGACTCAGATTATTTGTCTCCATAGCTTTTGGCCTTGAACACCTCCTGCCTGCCTATGCCCTCATCCCCACCCCTGCCCGTCCCCTATGCCAGGCGGAAGCTCAACAGTAAGAGGATCTCTGAGTGCCTGAGGGACATGTGGTGGGGTCAGTACTCACTGTGGCCCCTGGGCCTTTCTGGGGAAGAGAGCTGCTGTGCTCCCAACCACGCTCCCTCAAGCCCCCCCCCCCCCGCAACCTCCCCCTACCACTACTACCTCTTGCTCATTTTTAAACCTTGATTCCAATATAACCTTCTCCCTGAAATCTCCCCTCTTTAGAAGTGTCCCCAGCCCTGTGGTCTTTTGTTTCCTCTCTCTCCCACCCCTGTTTTAGGGGCAGTGCCAGTGGTCAGGAAGGCTTCATGGGAAAGGCAGTGATGTGTTAGGGTTGGGAGCTATGGGCTAGGTGCTGTGTGACAGCTGGGATGGCCCAGGGCTGGTGGAGGGAGGAGGGGCTGGGCCTCGCCTACCAAGCTTAGGCTTTATCTTGAGTGTAGGCAGCAGAGGGTTTCAAACAGAGGAGGCCTGGGGGATTCTATGTTTACAGCCCTCAGGGCAACTCTAAAGCTTCCCCTGACCTAGGCAGGGACTTTCCCAGTGTAGGAGTGATAGAGATATGGATGGACAGATGGATGGCAGGGGACAGGAGATAGGAAAGCAGGAAGGGCTGGAGCCAAGAGGAGGCTGGATGGCATTACCCAAGCTTTGTGGGTCTCTGGAGAGAACTTAGGAATTCTTTTCCCCACTGTGTCTCTTCCCCAGCTGTGGCCTTCAGTCCCCTGTGAGCTGAGGGTAGGGAGCTGAGTGCAGGGATCAGGGATGGAAGATGGTCCTGGCCAGTGTGTCCCCCTTCATTCCAATGTGGGCTGGGCACTAGAGAGAGAAATGACCCCTGGCAGGCAAGGGACTCAGCAGAGGGGAGCATCTTGTGATAATGTCAGGGCCATGACTGAGAGAGCGAGCTCTGAGGGGAGGGGAGGGACAGTTCAGGTAGGAGAGACATTTGAGCTGTTTCCAAGGGCTAATGAGAAATTTGCACAGACTTGAAGAGAAAGAGGCCCTGCATGCACAGGCCTGGAGCATGGACACAGATACTGTCTTGACACTTAGGCAGTGGGTCAAGATGGAGGGAATTTACGTGTGCACGTGTGTGTGTGTACGCGCGCACGCAAGTACTAAGGGGAGTAGGAAGCAGGCTCCTCCCTGCTTGGGACCCTCTGCCCATGGGCACTCCCCCCTACTCTCCTGCCCTGTGTCCTCTGCTTGGTCCTTCATGATCTTAGTGGCCACGTCTGGTCACAACAGTCCTGGCTTCCCGTGTCTACCTGCTGAGGGTAAGGCCCCCCTCCCCACTTATCCTGACCCCAGAGGTCAGAGCAGAAGAGGGGAATGAATAGCCGGCCAAGCCTGCTGGGTGGAGTGTGTGGGCACTGTGGAGAATGGCCGTGTGTGTGCTCTCTGGGGGCACGGAGGCCACTGAGCCCACCAGTGTTTCCTTCTGTTCCCTCCAGCCTGGTGCCACCATATCTGTGGGCTCTTTGATAGAAGCTGGAATCCAAATTTCTTGGTTTTAAATAACGAATTTAAAAATGTTTCAAACATTGTAAGAGCTAAACAGGCGCATCTGTGGAGCTTTGTGGCCTGTCATGGAGTGTGGGTTGTTGAGCCCCAATTAAGATGAAAGGCAGCTGGGGCTCAGTGTCCACAGACCAGGTGGAAAGGCCAGGATGCTGTGGGTGGTGGGCCTTGCAGACTAGCTTCTCAGAGCTGCTCAGGCCCATCTCGTGGTAGCTTTGCCCCCGTGCTTGAGGCTGTTGACTGGCCAGATGAGCCTTTCCCCGTGGGCAGAGGTGGTGGGGTTTGTCCCTGGAGTCCAGGCAGGCAGCAGCCTTCCCCTTTGTCAGTGCTGCAAGCTCTGTGCCTCTGCCTGCTGCCCAAATGCGCCGCATCCTGGGGGAACTGCTGGGGAGGAAAGACGAGAGGAGCAGGGGACAAGACTGGGCGGCAGATGCCTCCCTTAAATGTCTACACACCAGCACGGCTGTGGCCTAGAGCATTCTGCAGCCTGGAGCCAGACTGCCTCGGTTTGAACCTTGACCCTGTCGTGTGCTGGTTGAGTTTGGGCATATTCTTAACCCGCTCTGTTCTCAGTTTGTTCATCTGAGAAGTTAAGATGAGGATGATGATGAAAAAATCATCCCTAGGTTAGCAAGCTGTGTAGGATTAAATATGCTGACATGTAGCGTGCACAGAGTAGCACCTGGCGCCGGAGCAGCCAGAGCACCATATGCAGCCCCTTCAGCACGGCCTCCTCACACTCACACACACCCGATGTGTGCATCCCCATGCACACACTCAACCCCACATGCATACGCGTTCACAAACACATGCACACAAAAGCCCACACCTACATGCACACACACGGGCAACACGATTCTCCCTAAAGCATTGATAGCATCTACCAGGTGCAGCTCACACGGGTGTGTTTTCTTGAAGGGAGGAGGCTTCATCCCCCCAAGTTCTATACACTTTGTCTTTGGGTGAGAAGGAGCATTTACTGGTCCAGCCCTGTGCCAGGTACTGTATCAGAGACTCAGGGATCTTACTTTAAAGCTGCCCCTACGTGACGGAATCTGGATTCTTCTTCTTGTGTTCCCCCTCATTTGCTGTCTTGTCCTATATTAAGCGTTTTGGATCTTTCTCTCTCTGATTTCTTTTCTTTCTTTCTTTGTTCTTTTTCTTTTTCTTCTTCTTTTTTTTTTTTTTTGTAAATGTTACTGAAGCATAGCATGCAGGAAAGCATGTAAGTCCTGTGTGTACAGCTCAGTGAGTTTTCTCAAGGTGACCAAGACTAAGTAAGCAGGGCCAGGTCTAGAGACATGTGATAACCAGCACCCCAGAAGCCCGAGGGCCACTTCTGGTCACTGACCCACCAAGGTAGACTCGCCTGGCCTGACAGCACAGATTAGTTTGGCCTGTTTTTGACTTTATGTACATAAAGTCATGCAGTATGTATTCCAGGGTCTTGTTTCTTTTATTTTTGATTATGTCTTTTGTTTTTAATTTTTTTAAATTTTAATACAATTTACTGTCTTTTTTTTTTTTTTTTTTTTGAGATAGAGTCTCACTTGGTTGCCCTGGGTGGGGTGCTGTGGAGTCAAAGCTCACAGCAACCTCAAACTCTTGGGCTTAAGAGATCCTCTGCCTCAGTTTCTCAGATTAGTCGAGATGGGGTCTTATGCTTGTTCAGACCCATCTCAAACTCATGAGCTTAAGCAATCTGCCCATTGCAGCCTCCCAGAGTGCTAGGATTATAGGCATGAGCTACCACGCCCAGCCAAAACTTATTATCTTTACTATTTTAAAGGGTAGAGCTCAGGAGCATTAAAGCTGTTAAGATTGTTGTACAACCATCAGCACTGTCCATCTCCAGAACTCTTTATCTTGCAAAAACTCCATACCCATGAAATACTAACTCCCCACCTCCAACTCCTGCAGCCCCTGGCAACCACCATTCCACTTTCTGTTTTGATGAATTTAATGATTCTAGGTTCCTCTGTAAGTGGAATCACACAGTGAAGGGTTTACTTCACATAATGTTCTCAAGGTTTGTCCGTGTTGTAGTATGTGTCAGAATTCCCTTCCCTTTGCAGGCTGAATCACATTCCACTGTTTGTCTATACCACACCTTAGCCGTTCATCCGCAGTTGGACACTCGGGTGGCTCCATGTTTTAGCTCTTGTGAATACTGATGCTTTGAACGTGGGTGGGCAAGTATCTCTTCAAGACCCTCCTTTCAGTTCTTTTGGGTATTCCTGGATTATGTGGTGATTCCAGTTTTAATTCTTTGAGGAGCCAATCTTCTGTTTTCCACAGCAGCTGCACCGTGCCACGTTCCCACTAAGAGTGCATGGGGGCTCCAGTCTCTCCCCATGCTCGCCAGCCCTTGTTCTCTTCATGCTAGCCATCCTCGTGGGTGTGAGGTGCTACCTCACTGTGGTTTGGGTTGGCCTTTCCCTAGTGTAGTGATGTTGAGTCATGGCTGCGTTGTTCACATTGCTATGTCGTCTGTCTTGTCCTGTGAGCCGTGCGTCAGTCATTCTCATGGCTGCACAGTGCCCCACAGTAAGAACAGAACGCAGGTATCTGTTCATTCTGCTGCTGCTGGTTCCCCGTTCGGAATGAGGCTGCAACATCAATGAATAACCTGCAGAATGGATGTGCCCTGGGGGCTATTTGCTCCTGGCTTGGGCGAGCTCCACAGGCCAGGCCTGGCCAGTGCCACTGATCCCTCCTGCTCTCTGTCCACGGGGCCCAGGTGTGCATCCTCTCAGTGTGTGACTGCCTTCCTCAGGAGGAGCCCTCGGTGGTCCAGCAGCACTGCCTCCAGTGTCCCAAGTGCCCTCTGTCCACATAGAGCGGGGTGGCTGAGGGTGTGACCAACTCCTCTCTGTGCCCAGGGATCTTTGGGCAGCGCCTGGAGGACACAGTCCACCATGAGCGGAAGTACGGGCCCCGCCTGGCCCCCCTGCTGGTGGAGCAGTGTGTGGACTTCATCCGGGAGCACGGGCTCACCGAGGAGGGTCTCTTCCGCATGCCGGGCCAGGCCAACCTGGTGAGGGACCTGCAGGACTCCTTCGACTGTGGAGAGAAACCACTGTTTGACAGGTGAGCTTTGGGGGAGGGGGTGTAGATGGAGCCCCTTGTCTGTCCCTCTGGTGAGGCTCCTGCCCAGGGCACCTGTGTTCAGGGTGAGCTGGCACGCAGGAAGTCCTACACCAGCGTGCTGGGCTTGGCTGCCCATGTCGGCACATGTCTTCTCACTCAGCCCTCCCAGTGGGCAGAGCAGGGCACAGACTCGCCTCGGCAGCCCTGGGTCCCCTCCCTGGAGATTGCCTGCCACAAACCCCGCCTGCTCACTTCCATTCTGGCTTCCATAGTGTGTGCTCATCACCCTGACCCCGTGGCGGCTGTGCTAGAGAGTTCAGGCATGGCTGTGTCCGGGACTTCAGGTCTTCTGTGCTGTCTCTAGGCTCAGCGTCCTCAGGTGATGCAGCCCCAGGCTCTATGAGAGACAAGCTGGTACAGCAAGGTTTCAGGGACAGGGAAGCAGATCTGCCCTGTCCTGGGGCCATTCGCCTTCTGAACCATCACGAAGGTCTTACCCAGGTCTTGGGAAGTGCCCACCTGGGTGGGGTCAGCTGTAGTAACAGCCCAGGAGCTGCAAGTGGGGGAGTTGCGGCCCTCCCCCACTCCAGAGACGTTTGGGGCCTCTCTTCTCCCTGATAGAACTCCACCCCTTAGGGGAAAGTTTTCCATAGCCGTTCCCTCCCGCATCAAGCCAACTCTAGCCTCTGTGGTGCTCCTGTCCTTTCTCCTCAGCTCTGCCCTCACAGGAAGGCTCACCTCTGCCCCAGGACAAGCCCACTGTCCTCATGGGCAGCTGCAGGCCTCTCAGGGAAGAATCTACCTCCCACCCTCGGTCCTTCAAGCTCCTCCTAGGCCCATTACCACAGCCGCCAGAGTTGGTCAAGTTCTTTATAGATGTGGAGCCCAGGGACGGTACAGCATCCCTTCGTCTGGAGCTCTCTGAGACCCCATCCCAGTGCTGGCTCTTGGTGAGCTTGTGGTGCATTCTGACCTGCTAGATAGGCCTTTTCCATCTGTGCCTTTGTGGCCCTGAGTTAGGGTTGGAGATTGCTTCAAATACTGGCACCAAGGCAGGGCCTAGGACTGAGGACTTTCAGAAGCTCCCCAGGATCAGATGACCCAGTGCCTGTTGCTACATGAAGGATGTTTGTAAGCACAAATCAGACCGCACCGCTACCCTACACAAACCCCACGAGAGCTTTCTACAGTGGCTGCAGGCTGTCTGAGCCTCACCCACCAGGCTGTATCACCACTGACACACTTGCTATCCCAAGGTGCGGTTCCTGGTGTGCTCAGCCCTCCCTGCCTGGCCCTCCTGGTGAACCCCCACAGTGTGCAGGCTGGATTCCTGGCCCCTTAGCTATGGGGAGCCGTCTGCTCCTGCATCCTGGATGCACCTTCTCCTGTCTGGCCACTCCTACTCTTCTTCTGAGGTTGTATGCAGAGGGACATCCCCAAAGTGGGCCTTCAGCTCGTCCCCCCACCCCGCTTTGCTGGCAGTGACCCCCGCAGCCCACAGCTGCCCTAGGCTTTGGTTCTCTCTCCCATTAGAAACTCCTCTGGGGTATCTGAGGCCTTCTCTCCACCATAGCTCCTCTGGCTCTGAGACTGTGCCCATGCCTGACCGAGGGTCCAGCATGGAACTCTCTCTCCCAGGCCCCAGTCTGCCCACCTGCTGGGCGTTGGCTTCCATCCTTGGCCCCTCTTCACCACAAAGCCCCCTCCTCGCCTCCCTGCTCACCTCTGTAAGAATGTCCCCTAAAGCCCCACCGACCCCAGCTTTCCCCTCCCACCACTGCCCTGAGCAGGGGAGCACTCCTGGTCTATCCAGGTTGTTGCTGAAAGTCGAGGGGGATCTCCTCTGTGCCAGACCCTTGGGGCTCCCTGGACTCGTGGCAGCAATTCTTTTTACTTCAGTCGGCTCCTGTCCATTGGGGAAGGAGCCTGTGGAGAGGCAAGGAGAGGGGGAGGGTGCCCTGTGCACTGGCTGTGCTACAGGAGCCAGAACAGACAACAGGTGAACACATGGCGGGGGGGCCAGCACCAACCCCAGCAGTGAGAGACTTGACAGGATGCTGAAGATCGTGGTATGGGATGCTCTCAAGTAGGAGTCCTGCCAAGGCCCAAGTTCTTCAAGAAGGCCAAGGGCAGAGTGTTTTCCTGGCTCTGAGGGGCCATTGAAGCAGGTGGCAGAGCCTGGGCCAGATGGAGGAGGGGCTGGGTGACAGGGAATGTGGGCCAGGATGCCAAGGGATATTAGGTGATGGGGGAAGCAAGAGGCCATGAATGGGGGAAGCAAGAGGCCACGGCCATGCTCTGGGTGGATACTGTGTTGGGATGGGTGAGAGGGGGCCCTTGAGGAGAACCTGCAGACAGAGGCACTGGGACTCTTGGCTGGTCTGCCTGGCTCACAACAGCAAGAGCAGCTGAATTGACCTGGACACAGCGGGCCCCGTGTCCACTGATGAGCTGCTGTCCCTGCCCTGCACCTGGCCCCATGCTGTGTGGCTCCCAGGCTGGCAGGGTACCAAGGAGCATCCTCCCGGAGTGCTGGTGGGTGGGGAGGCCTGGATTCCTGGCAGGTGTGGCAGGGGAAGGCGGGGAGCTCAGGGCAGGCACTCTGTAGAGTGGAGAGGAGACAGTAGACAGTTGGGGTGGAGGTGGGGCTGGGCAAGGCTGAGCAGCAGGGAGAGCACGGGCTGAGGAGCAGGGATGTGACAGGGAGGTGCAGATAGAGGGCTCCCTCTGTGTCTACCCCCCAGGGCAGAAAGATGTCCATCCCTACCTACAGGAGGAAGAAAGATGAAAGACACATCTATGACTCTGCCCATACTTTTCTGTTTTGGCCACCTGTCCCTTCCACAGAGCACATCTGAGGGCCTGCCTCCTATCTCTCCTTTCTGTGCTGGTTCCCCCTCATGCACGGGCTGCCATGGAACCCACAGAGCTGCAGTGGGGAAGGGGCCCTCAGCACCCAGGTTGTGAGCAGAGAAGGCCACGAGGAAGAAGGCAGTGGAGTGTGCGGACAGCAGCATGCCTGGCTGGGAGGGTGCAGAGACCAAGAGCCACTGGGCCCAAGATAGGGAAGGGCACTGGTGTGCGGATGTAGGGTGTACATGGGTACATGGGACCTCAGAATCCCTAATTTCAGGGAGGAAGGGACCAAGGAACATGGGACTTGGCCAGGGCCACATCACATCACACCTTAATGGTACAACGAGGTCTCCTGGCCCCAGGTTCATCTTTCCTGAGTACCCCGTCTGAGAGGCACACAGATTCAGGTTTGAAATCTAGGACACTAGACAACTTCCCTGGGCCCAGGCACAGCTTAGGGTGTGAGCTTGGAGGAGTTGCCTAGTATATCTAATACAGGAGCTGAACTGCAGAGCCTACATAGGATCCAGGGAGGGGGCACATTCGCATGCCCAGGCCTGGGACCCGGTAATCCAGCCAACTTCAGCTGGGCAGTACCAAGAGCCAGAGACCAAGGCCTAGAGAGGACACATGGGGCACTTGAGCAGGTGGCAAGCATAGGAGCCCAAGTGTCCCATGTGTGGGAGGCCAGGGGACGAGCATGACCTCAGACCTGGCCCTGGTGGCCAGTGCCTGGGATGTCTGCTCTCCATCAACCAGCCAGAAGCGGTGAGTGCCTTTGGCACAGCTCGGCCTTTCTAGCTGTGGGAGAGCCCCCAGGGATGGGTGTTGGAAGGAGAACCAGGCTGGTGGTTGGCAGCATCTAGAGGGCCCACAAGACAGCTGTTCCCACCGCAGCAACCAGGTAGTTCCCATATCACCCTGCAGAGGATATTGGGGTGGCCACCAGGCCTGTGAGCCACTTATGTCGTGCATAGTTCTCCAGCCCAGAGCATCCACCATGGTCAAGCAGCTGTGCCCTTGTAGCTTTGCAGCCCCTGCTGTCCCACAGTCGAAGCAGCAGAAGCACTGTCCCTGTCAGACTGACAGTGATATGGGCTTCAGGGAAGCTCTCGGCCACAGCCCTAACCAGTGGTTCTGGAAGCAGCGTGGGCCTTCCCTAATCAGGGGCAGTTTGCTGCATATGGGGCTCCCCCGTGTGCACACAGGGACCTGAGACTGCCCCTGGGTGGGGTGGAAGTGCTGGTCACCCGTGCGGTTCCCTGACATCCTAGGCCTCATAAGTGTCCCTTCTTTTGCTCCCAGCACAACGGATGTGCACACGGTGGCCTCCCTGCTGAAGCTCTACCTGCGGGAGCTCCCCGAGCCTGTGGTCCCCTTCGCCAGGTACGAGGACTTCCTCAACTGCGCCCAGCTGCTCACCAAGGACGAGGGGGAGGTCAGTGGCCCCGGGGGAACCTATCCTGGGAGGTGGGCTGGCTGGGCAGCAGCATGGTCAGGGCACAAACTCTTGACTTTTAATACATTTTTATGGTGTCTGCATCCTGGCTGGAAGCCTGCTCTGTGGGGGGGACCTGGAGCATCCTTCTCAGGGTGTGAGGCCCTGCCACATGCAGGCCTTGGTCTGTGAACAGGGCAGGTCCCAGGTGCTCAGCCCTGGCTGCCACACTGCAGGAACTCCTACTTCACCACCGAGCCCCATGCTGGCCATGGGGCACAGAAACTGGGGGACTTTAATCTATTTATATCCTGCCTCCTTCCCAAAGAATGTGAACTGGCTGCAGGACAGAGTGCTGGTCTGCAGCCCCCGCAGCTGGGGCCGGGCAGGACTGTTTGCCTTCCCCAGCTGTGGGGGAGATGAGGGGTTATTAGCAAATATTTGTGCCTTGATAAGAGGGCCAGTGCTGGCCCTGACATTCCTCTGTGGCTCCGTAGAAGCTCTCCCTCACACCAGCTCCCTGAAAACAAGTCAGCTTCCCCAGAAGGCCAGAGCCTGGAGCCCACTGGGTGGCAGTGGCTGGGCTGCATGGGCCACCCCCTTCTTCCTTCTCTTCACCCACGCCTCCCCCAGGCCTGTTCAGGCAGAGGAGGGCCCGTGGCCTCATTGCTGTGTTTGAAATTCTGTGTTTTTTTCTTTCATTCTCAAGGGGACTCTGGAATTGGCTAAACAAGTGAGCAACCTTCCTCAGGCCAATTACAACCTGCTTAGATATATCTGCAAGTAAGTGGCAGGGAGGGCAGGGAGCTGGCCCTTCCTGCACCTGCTCCCCCACTCCCTCCTTTACTGAGGGGCCTGGCTTGTGCCCCACCCTGCACAGCCCCACTGAGGGTGCACCCAGTGGGAGTGTGAAGAGCACTCCCTGAGCTCACAGAACTTATGGTCCCATGGGAGCAGGTGGTTTTAAGCAGTTTCAAGTAGATCATTCCAGAAGGGACATATACTCTCCTTAGCGCCTCTGGCTGTCCCATCCCTCCAGGCGTCTGCCCCTTTACCACAACCCTTCATGGTCCTCATCCTATGCTCCAGGAGGGGCCATGCAGGATGGCCCTCACTTGGCCTCATGCCTGAGGAGCGTGAGCCTTCCAGGCATCTGCCCTGCTGCAGTCTGTAGCCTCATGCATCCTCCTTCAAGGCAAACCATGGGCCCTGTCCCAGGGGCCTTTGTTTCTGATGGCTTTTTTGGGTCCCAGGGGAAGGGTCTGCCCTCATATGAGCCTGGCAGGGGCTGGCTGTGCCCAGCAGTATAAATCTCATGGGCAGTAAGGCTGGGCACGAGGTCCAGGCAGCTCCTGGCATATTGGGAGCAGTTCTTCACCAACTGTGTCTTTTTTGCTTTGCAGGTTTCTGGATGAAGTTCAGTCTCACTCAAGCATCAACAAGATGAGTGTCCAGAACTTGGCAACTGTGTTTGGACCTAACATTCTACGACCACAGATAGAGGACCCAGTGACCATCATGGAAGGTGATGGGGGAGACATGCCTGGGAATTGTGGGAGCTGCTGGGGGCTGCACTCGTCTTTTGGCAGGTCCTCAGAAGCAGCCCAACCAGGCCCAGGCCCGTGGGAGGGGTGGCTCAGGTGATGTCTCCATTTCCCCCACCCCCACGGGGTCCAGTGATAAAAGGAAAAGGAACTTTGCCCTGTGACTGGCAACAGCAGGTCGTCAGGAGCAGTTAGAATAGCCAGAGGTGGTGTGGACTGGGGAGGCTGGAGGGCAGGAGAGGGGTCAGCGCCCTTGCCCTTGAACACACAGAGATGTTTTCACTTGACTTCTACAATTAAGTATTTTTCATAGATGCCTATTGGAGTTTTGTAAGCCCTGGAGAATTTCTTCTCTGTGATAAATAATAAAAAAATGATTTTAGAAAAAGCAACATGAGCAGCTGCTTTCAATATGATTTGACTAAGACCTTTGTTTGTATCACTTAATTGCAGTCTTCACAACCAGCCTGTGCTGTAGTGAAGCCCCGTTTTACAAATAAGGAAACAGGCCAGGACAGGTGAGGTGACTCACCAGAGACCAGTTAGCCACAGTAAACAGAGGGCATGGGTGAGGGTCAGCACCCAAGTTGGAGTCCTTGCTCCCAGGCCCCATGGGAGGCTGTTTGGTTCTCAGTGCTGGGTGTGGCCCTTGGGGGGTGCTTTTGCTCAGGGTACCACTTGGGCCTCCCTTGCTGGGACTCCCACCTCGCTCCCCACCTGCCTGGTTACTCCAGGGTGAAAGCTCCACCTGTTTACTTCATCCAGTTCCTGCTTTGCCTAGTTTTCTGGCCTCAGAATTCCTTGCTTGGTCCACCCAAGCAATCAACCTTCCTTACCCCCTGGCAGATTTCCTGAGTCTCTGGTCTTGGTTTGGTTGTGGGAAACAAGAGAGGTTGAGGCAGCTGGATCAATACTGTGGTCTTTCCTGTACCTCCCACGATCTCTGGCTACTCCCAGCCTTGACTGGTGTCACTCCTGCTTCCTGGGGCAGCTGGGTGGTGCAGGAATGAGGTACAGTACTTCCTCCCTGCTGGAGGCTCTGCGTCTGGGCAAGGGCCTTCTTGGGTGCTGTCCTGTCGGTGCTTGGATTTGGAGGATGTGGTGGTCTCTCATCTGGGTGTAGCTGAAGGCTCCCTTGAGGGGCAGCCTGGTCCAGGCAGCCTGGGTCTGAGCTATAGCCCTGTATTGAGCAGTGTAGAGATGCTGGGCTGGGGCCACTCACAGCAAAGCCCTTCTCTCTTCCCGGCAGGCACCTCCCTCGTGCAGCACCTGATGACTGTCCTCATCCGCAAACATAGCCAGCTCTTCACTGCCATGGCCCCGGAAGGGCCCACCTCCCTCCGTGGGGCCCCGCAGTGCACAGTGGGCTGGGGCTCCGAGGAGGTCACCAGGGACAGCCACGGAGGGCCTTGTGGCCCCATTCTCGCCGTGCACAGGACTTCCTCTCTGGATGGGGCCACTGTAGCGGTGCTCTCCAGAACCTCTTCCACAGGGCTGAGCAGGCGTCCTATAGCCACCTGTCCAGGGAAGAAGGTGCAGACGCTGCCCAACTGGAAGTCTTCCTTCCGACAGCCGGGGTGCTGGTCAGGGAGTCCCAAGGGAGGCAGTTCATCCCTGGAGGTGCCCATCATCGCTTCTGGTGGGAACTGGCTCATGAATGGGCTGTCCTCCCTGCGGGGTCACCGTCGGGCCTCATCGGGAGACCGCCTCAAGGACTCCGACTCCGCGCAGAGACTCTCTACCTATGACAACGTGCCCCCAGCCAGTCACGCGCCCAGCTCCCCCAGTGTGGCCAGCACAGCGTGGTCTGGGGCCTCATCCTCGGGGGAGGCCTCTGCAGGGGGCTCCCTGGGCAGCTGCACGGCCTGCCGTGCCAGCGACTCCTCGGCCCGCAGCTCCCTACACACAGAGTGGGCCCTGGAGCCCTCCCCGCTCCCTAGCAGCAGCGAGGGTCGCCACTCCCCGAACCTGGGCCACAGCCCAGATGAGGCAGCTGCGGTTGCCAGCAGCAGTGAGCCCAGTGAGCTGGGCAGCCCAGGCCGCGAGCACGCACGCCGCGCTCAGGCACTGCAGGGCCTAGTGGTGGAGCTCAGGGCAGAGCTGAGCCGGCAGAGAACTGAGTACGAGACGAGTATGAAAAGGTAAAGGCCCTGCTAGGTAGCGCCAGCTGGCCAGCATGCTGGAGCACTGTGCCCCCATGCCCCTGCCCTGAGAGCAGGTCTCCAGGGAGCAGGGCTCGGAGCCACCTTCGGGGGGGGGGGGGTCTTCTTCTGCCTGAGAAGGCTCCAGAGGTGGGGGTTGTCTCCTGCCTGAAAAGGCTCCCAGTGGGCAGGCAGTGATGCACCAACACCTGCTGAAGGCTGGAGAGTGCGATGCCAGCCAGAGATGCCCTGTGCCTTGCTTGAGCAGTCAGGTCCTCCACCTGGAGGCAGGGCCCAGGCCAATCAGGGAGTGAGGGCTCCTTCTGGGATCAGAATCCAGTTTCCTTCTTGATCCAGCCCTCCTGCCCACCGTGTTACAGGAGGGTATGTGGGAAGCCTCACTGTACAGAAGACTGTCTATAGGGGGCAGGGCCAGCATCTCCCTGTCTGCAGCGCTGCAGCTCTGAGCCACTCCTGCCTTCTCAGTGGTGTGGCTCCTTGGGAGATGCAGTGCTGTTGGGTGGTGGGCGGGTCAGACTGCCTGGGTTGGAGTCCAAGTCCCACGGGGTGTTGGCTGAATATCCCCAGAAGCGCTCTGGGCTGGTGAGCTCACCCATTTGCTCTCAGCATTGAGTGGGTGGGAATGCCGGGCACATCCACAGTCCCCAGGAGCCTCCGCCACTCGCACTGACTCATGCTGCGTGGTGGGCTGGAGGGAAGATGATGTTCCCAGAGGAACTGGGGCGGTGGTAGTAGCCCTCATAGAGGGGCTGTTGTCCTGGTTGGAGGACAGAGGGTGTAGAGTGAAGAGGGTCTCTGGGCACCAGAAGGTGAGGGATTAGCACCTTCCCATCCAACAGGCCTTTAGGAAACATGGGCCTGTTCTCACTACATACAAAGATATCAGGTGGGGGATGAGACTGGCTTAGTGCCCTGCCTGACCCAGAGTTGGAACCCTTCCCTGATCAGGAGTCGGCCTCCCTTCATGCTTTTTCCAAAGAGAAACTGTTGTCTGTAAAGTACCAGATGCTGCTTTGGTACTTTAAAGACAATAGCTTCTCTTTGCAAAAAGAGTGAAGGGAGGAAAACAGCTGTGGCCAAACTGGGCAAAATCTCTGCCCACATTCTTATTGGGATACAGGGGACAGAGATCCTAAATAAGGTACATTTAAAAAAATACATGGTGTCTCCAGCCTGTGATGCCAGAACTTTGGGAGGCTGAGGTGGGAGGATTGCTTGAGGCCAAAAGTTTAAGATCAGTCTGGGCAACATAGACGGACTCCATCTCTGCACTAAATAGCAAATTTAGCCAGGCATGGTGATGAGCACCGGTATAGTCCCAGCTACTCAGGAGGCTGCAGCCTGAGGATCGGGTAAGACCAGGAGTTTAAGGTTACCACAAACTATGATTATACCATGGCACTCCAGGCTGGGTGACAGACACTGTCTCTTAAAAAAAAAAAAAAAAAAATGGTAAGAGTTTTTTATATACACATATTACAAATACTAAGAATGGAAGTAACCACTCAAATGGCTGCCATGTCCAGCTTGGGCATGGGGGCCATGTGGAGCCATAGGAGGGAGGCTGGAGCAAGACAGTAAAGGCCAGGGATGAGTTCAAGCCCCACCTTCCATGCGGGCCC
This sequence comes from Loris lydekkerianus, assembly GCA_963574355.1. Taxonomy (NCBI): domain Eukaryota; kingdom Metazoa; phylum Chordata; class Mammalia; order Primates; family Lorisidae; genus Loris; species Loris lydekkerianus. The sequence continues at coordinate 52,236 of CAUYPK010071566.1, read as the reverse complement.
TCTGCTGTTCTTCCCAGCTGGTAGGTGACCCCCTCAGCAGGACAGGTGGCTGTGCTGGAGCCAGCACATGCTATTTATTCTAGTGAGGACTGCGGAGAATCCCCACAGTGGCATTTCTGGATTACAGGCCAAGGGGAGCTACTGGAGCCCCTCTAGCCCCCTTCCCTTCTGGACTGAGTGTGAGTAAGGCTACCTCTGCCAACAGCCTAGCAGGCCAGAGCCTAAAACTGTCTCTCTCTTCTTGACCTCTAAGGCTTGAAGAAGGTAGTGCTGATCTGAGAAAACGAATGTCCTGTTTAGAAGAAGAACTGGACCAGGAAAAGAAAAAGTACATCATGTTGGAAATAAAGCTGCGGAACTCTGAGCGGGCACGGGAGGATGCCGAGCGGAGGAACCAGCTGCTGCAGAAGGAAATGGAGGAGTTTTTTTCAACCCTGGGAAGCTTGACTGTTGGGACAAAAGATGCCGGAGTCCCTAAATAGAAGGATGGGCAGAGCTCACCTCTGTGTTGTCTGCTGGTTCTCGCCACACAAGGAGCTAGATACCTCTGTAGCTGGGACCAGGCTGGGCAGGGCCAGGTGCCCTGGGGCCAGCTGGGAAGAGATTCTGACCCCACCTACCCCCAGGCACCCCAGGAGGGATCTGGATGCTGCTCCAACCATGTGGAGCTTGGCAAGGGTCAGAAGGGGGCAGTGATTAGCCCCTCACCCAGGAAAAGTCCCCCATGGCCACCTAAATGGATGGCACCCGGGGTCTGGGTAGCCACAGAACAGTTTGCTTTATTAAATTTGTTCAGAAAGCACAATGCCTCCTAACCTGACTTGTTCTTTATGTCTATGCGAGATGGGGTTTACCAAGTGACCTCTACTGTTACAGGCAGGGCTGGGAGCACTGAGCCGTGTTGCTACAGCTGGATTTGCACAAATCCTCTGCTTTCAGCTCTTATCATCCATGTGCTTAAGCAAGATGCCTTTGCTCACTCCCTCCGTCTGACCACTCTGAGCCATCTGGGCCTCTGAGTGGGTTTGTCTTGGGAGGTCCCCTGGGCCTTCCAGCATAAGTGGCTTTCCTTTACTTGGCCCCTCTCCTCCAGGCCCAGAGTTTATGAGCAGGAGTTCGGGCTGGTTGCTGGGCAGGCCCTGCTTCTGCGCCCTGGGCAAGGTGTGGGTGACTGTGGCCGAGTGACCTGAGCATGCAAGGTAATGGAAAGCATTTGTTCTCGGTCCTCATACCGAGAGGGGTCCTCACAGCGGGTCCCCCACCCATCTCCAGACTCTCTGCAAGCATGTGCTTTCTCGTCCCTGCTGCTCCCCTCCTCCTGCAGTTCATCCTCAGACTTCAAGGCTCCATCAGGGCATATTCCTCCAGAAAGCCATTCCCCCACCTGCAGTGCACACAGCCCAGGCCCCTGACCAGAGCTCCCAGGGTATGCTTTGGGGGCAACAAGGCAGTGGTCTCTGGGCAGGGGGACCTAGCCTCAGCACAGCAGTATCTTTCACCTACTCCTCACAGCATCCTGACATGTGGCCTCTTGCTGCCCCTGAGCAGTAACCTTCAGCAGGTCTTGGGGGAGTAGTGTTCACCAAAGGACCTCCCTTTCTGAACACAGTCTCCAGAGAAGTCATTCAGGCCCAACCACCCACGTACCTAGAGTCAGGTATAAACTGACAACACCTGGCCTGTTAAAATGGATGAAGGCTTTAAATGCCAGGGTCATGGTGCTTCAGGAAATGCTGGTTCTCCACCACAAAGTACAGGCACACAGGGCTCAGTCAGGTGGATGACTCCCATGGTGGTAAGCCAGCTGCTTACCGTCCCCAGGCAGCTAACTGATGGCCTCACCGACTAGGAGGCTGGGCGCCTGCCATGGGCCTCCAGCAGCATCAGCATCAGAGGGCATTGTTGGGAGCCCTGGAGGGACCAGTGGAGAGCCACATTGTCTGCTCTTGGCCCTCTGCCACAGCAAGCCGGCGATCTGGGTAACTGACACTTTAGCCCAACAGAAAAGAATATGCGATGACTTTGACTCCTCACGATAACTTGGTAAGGTAGGAATTGGCCTGTTTTCCCCATTGAGAGGAGAAACTAAGGCTTAGAGCAGTTAGGTGGGAAGACCAGTATATCTTCATAATCCTACCGAGTTCCCTTGCCATAATCTGGATTTCTGCTGACTTTGGAGAGAAAATGTCATCAGGCTATCAATGAGGCAGAGAAGACCAAAGGGGTCTCCCATGACAAAAAGAAAGTTGTGTGCTTTGTCTTAGACACTAATACTGGCAAAAACCCAGGGTCCTGTGCCTTTGCCAGTATTAGTAAGTGAGCCACATCTGCCACCTACTGGCAAAACTAAGACCTGCGAACACAATTGATATCTGAAAATTGGCACTATTCAGAAGTCTGTATGTAGCCAGCACTCTCCATCTATCTGTGGAACACAGCCTTATGTCATGAGCACCCAAGGCTGGCCTGTTGGGGTTCTAGCCTAGTACTCCCACCCATCGACTTCTGCTCTCTCCAACTGAGTTACATTTACTAAGTCTGTTCCCAAACCTATGGGTTTCAATTTTATCTGTTGTAATCACACCAGTTAATGTTAAGTAAACCAATGGATTATGAACATAACAGATACAAATTATTTGAAACTCTGATGGAATGCTTTAGAAAGATTCAGTAGAGCCAAATTGCTAAAAATACTGTCCATGTAAGTATGGATGAATCAATCAGACAACAATGGAAGACTGGTAAAAATCTAGGATTTTGCTCTCAGACTATCAAAAGCATTTTAAAACTTGTGTTTGACTTTAGATAAAGAAAAAAACTAGAAACTGAATGTCTCACAGCAACAAACAAAAGAGTTGGCAAAGACTGAGGAATGTACATTTTTTTTTAAGTTAGAAAACAATTTTAAGGGTGGTGGCGGGTGTGTGTGTGTGGGGGGGGGGAGAGGAAAGAAGAGATTCTTTAATTGGCTTTTGAATGATGGACCAAGAATGAATCGTTAAAAGGTCTTTGGAATGGCCTGTGGTGATAAATGGAGTAACAGTAACAGCATGTTCCAGCCTCCCCTGCTCCTTTTGAGGCAAGACCCCAGGCCCCTGAAGAGTTCCCTTCCCCCAATATCTGAAGTAGTTCTGTCACTAGACTTGGAACTCTCTCGAGTTCCCAGCTAAGGTGTGACATCATCCCACACCACTGCTGCCTCTGTCCTCCTGTGTCCACCAAGAACAACCAACTTTGCCAGAATCACCCCCCTTCCTACCGTGCTCATCAGCACTATTTTCATGTCCCACCAAGCCCTGTGACAGTTGAGCCCATAGGTCTCAAAATGTGTTGTGGTCTGTGAAGACAGTAGGGAGATAAAGCCGTGGAAAGCTTTTTGGGCACAGATTGAAGGGTTTGTTCTGCCGCAGCTGTAAGACCATGGGGAAATGGTGGGTCTCTGTTCTTTCTTTTCTATAGTGATAACTTCACAGAGCAGTTGTTCTAAGGCACATAAAAGTGTAGGTGACCTTACTCTCTGTCCTTTACAGCTGAGGCCATGGAAGCACAGACAAGTTCAGGAGCTGCACAGCAAAGCAGCATGCACACAGATGCAAAGCTCACCGTGGAGGAGTGTCAGCTGGAATGGGTAGGGCATGGTGGGAATGACACCAAAACAGTGTCAACTGTTCTAATTCTTAATAAAAACTCAACCCTGATTTTGAGGCATTTTCTCAACCGAGAAATTATTATTCTTACCAAGCACATAAAGATGACTTGGGGCTCAGAGTGTATAGCAGTTCTCAGATGAGAGACCACACAAAAGGCTTGCCTTTCCCTTCACGTTCCTCCGTATTTTGTAAACCATTTTTACTTTCATCCAAGGCTAAAACCACCCATTTTACATTGACTTTATGCTGATTTTCATAAAAGTATGTATTTCCCTATCAATACAGCAACCCCGTGAGGGGAGCCCCATCCTCATGTGACATGGCAGAGCATGGCTCAGGCTGGGAGACACTTTTCCAAGATGATCTAAACTCTCCACCATGAGCTCCGGCTCACCTGAACCTGCACCATCTATAGATGCCAACTTCTCCAATATCGTGTCTGGTAAAGGAACACGGCCACAGGTTTCTCCCTTTTTAACTTGTTCTGACCCCTCATTCTACCCTCTTCTCTCAAGACATTGTCATGACTGCTTTACGTTTCCGGCCAAGTTTTCAAAAGCACTTTTTGCTACCTGTTCTACCACTCATTCACTCCTTGGCGATCACAACTATGCCCCTACTTGTTCAGGTAATTCTAAAAGTCTTACATGGGCTCCAACAGGAATCTCTCCCCTATGTTCTTCCTTGGTCCACAAAATGACACTTAATGAAAATGGCAGAAAGGCTTTGCAAGCAGATGACAGATCCCACAAAGAAAGAATGGCGAGGTCTACAGGCAGTTAAGGGAGCAAACCAACTGCTCCCTTCCTCCCACCCTGAACAGTAAGTGGCGAGTTGACACAATGCCTGACATGAGTTCTGTCATGGGTGCTTCAGACTAGGATGTACAAAGCGCAAAATACATCAACTGCATTTTCCCTGTACCACCTCTTATGTGCTGCCTAATCATTAGGGCTCCAGATCTCCCCCCAGCTCCAAATGCTAATTCTGGTGGCTTCACTATGTCATGCAACGTTTCTGAATATGTCCCCTCTCTTCCATTGCTCTCTCAACTTGCTGCCTTTGGCTACTAGTCACCAATCTCCACACCTCTGGCCTAACTAGACTTGCTTCCACTGTCAGTGACTGTCCTAAAACAAGGGTCTAGTCATATCACTCCTCAGACACGAAAGTGAGTTCCTCAAACACAAAAATGAGTTCCTACCACCTACGAAAGAAAGACGATTCCTGATGTTTTCAGATGTCATCCTCAGCTTCTTCCAATGTTTCAATTCTCAGCTTCCATTTGTCAGTCTCATCTATCTCCTATGACTTCTTCACATACCTACACCCACCCCGGCCATTCATTCCTTGCACATGTACTTACCTTTAAACATCCTTGGCTTCCCCTTAGCCTCCAATACCCTTCCTCTCTAAACCTGCTTCATGCCAAAGCTCAAAATCTGCATCCTTTATAAAGCCCTCCTCGTTTCCTCTACTTCGTCCTCTGCCATGTCCTTGCTCCTCCTCTAGGTAACACTATTTCAATCAGGTGGACTAGATTCTGTGATCCGTTTTAGTGTCTCTCCTCACTCCTAGCTTACAGCACATGGTCTCAGACGTACATGCTTTTTCATTAACTGATGATATTAAATGTAATACTGGTTAGAAGCCAAACATTTACAAAACATACTTAAAGTATCTTTTAGTTTCAAATGAAGCCTAAAGATATACTTGTACTTGACCTAGAACAGGTCTAAAAAAACTAAAACCACAAAATTAGTACAAATTAATCTTCATTTACATAAGATTAATGACCCTTTTGAGGAACAATAAAAAATACGGTACCTAAATTAATAAGGATGAATTACATTTTATGAGTAGGTAGAAATAAAAAAAAAAATCAATGAGGTAAAAGCAAGTTAAACACAATATTCTGATACCTGCTTTTGCCACTGTTTCTCGCTGGAGACCAGTCCAGAGACTGTGCACCAGGCCCACAGCTGCACGTGCTGATGGGGCAGCAGTGCTCAGATGGGGTCCAGGCCTGTCCTCCGTCTCTCCTCAGCTGGGGGAAGCATCAGTGCAAGTGAGAGTGGGCCTGGTCCAGGTACCAGGCTCATCTGGGGAAGAGCTGAGCAGGATGGAGTAGCATCATCAACAGAAGCTGGGACAGAATGCTGGGACAGAATGCAGGGACCAACCTTATTTTCCCACACAGCAGCCCACCCAATGCAGGCAAAAAAGGCAAAAGCTGAAAGTATGCTCAAAGCCAAAACCCTCTGCTTGTTTTGAAACAGAACCCAGTTTTCAATACTTATGTTTGCCAAGTGCATACGATGGCTGCTTTCTCAAATGGTTACCAAGAAATAGGGCATTGAAGCAAAGTTTCATTTTTAGATAAAGTTTCTACAGCAATGTCAAACGCCAGAAAAGCAAGACTAGATTAACCAGAAAATCAGGGTGGTAGTTTAGGCTCTTTATAATCTATAAAATTCAAATTTAAGAAACGTGTCCTAGTAATAACATCCAAACCACAGGAAATCCGAAAATTGCCAAGAAAAACCTCTTCCACAAATTTTTATTTTGTTTTCAATGAAAAAAACTCTTAATTTCATATTTTTCATACCACTTTCTTCTTTTTTATTTAAAATATTGTAACCATTGACATACTAGGTAACATTGTTTACATTCCAGTGGTGCATGTTTAATGACTAGGGCATGATTAAAAACCACAATAATGATCTCAGCATTCCTACAAAGTGCCCCATTTTGTTTTGTCTAGAGGGGAGGGAAGGAGGGGGGAAGAGAGGGATTGAAACACCAGGACGGAGAGGCAAGAAGAGGAACGGCATCATCACAGAGGGAGAAAAACAAATGTCAATTATCATACTTCGGTTCCCAGGTTTGAAAACCTGCTGAAGAGGATTAACTGTAATGAGAAAATAGATGTCACAGTCCAGGTAGACAGCTACTTCAGCTTAACTTCATCATTCAGCTAAAAGATTAACAGCTTCTCAAAAATATACCAAATATTGGGCCTACAAAAGTAATTTATTTCTCCGTAAAATTTGCTAAGATTTACTCCTTTTGTAAAATGTAAAGAATGGACTGCTATCACGAGCAGGTTTCTACTTACAAAAACAGACAGTAACGATGTCAACGAGCACATCTAACACAATTTTCCAAGATACACAGTGAAAGATTTTACACATGATGTCTCTTACTGATGCAAGGTATATATTTTACATACTTACTGGTATTGTGTCAACATTGGCTAAAAAGTATTTAACGCACATTTGTAATTCACACTCAGTAAAGATCTAACAGTAAGGGCAACAGCTTACTTGGGAAAGCATAGAAAATTAGTGTGAGGTAGTTCAATAAAAACCTAGTTTAATTTGCAAGTCATTGTGAGAATAGAACATTGTGCAAAACTAATCCACAGGTAATAAAGTTTCAGTAACAAAGAGAATCTAAACCAGAAATGGCCAGAAAGTGCTACTCTTATTAAACTCTCCATTAAGAGCACTTAAGAGCAGTTAGCTTGAAATTAATTAGGACGTTTGTTTTCCTTACAACTTTTCTAATCATACCCCAAACTACATTTCTGCTTCAATGCCCTTTATCTCTTCATCTTTCTTTCTATTAAGGAAAAATTACTTTCCTTTGATTCAGGAAAAACCTAAGAGAGATCAGTAGAAACACAATGCACAGTAAAATTCAACAGGATATGTAGAAGCAACATTTAAGAGGGCTGCTAAGGACAGAATGGTGGTGTGTGGTTTTTCTACCATAAGAGAAGTTTACTGGGGTCATAGGGCTTCATGCATCCACTCTACAGCTAATGCGTGGCTAATGAACACTCGCAAACAAACTACAACAGTATTTTTGAAAATAGACTATGTTTTCTTCTCAAAATGTTGTGCAGGCTAATACCTAGGCAACACTGAATAGTTAAAAGTCTTCATACATGTAGTAGATACTGGCCAACAGAACAAACCAAGTCTTAATCTGTAACCAAGGAAACAGCTTCACTTGCCTGCTGCTGATTACAATATTAGACACTGACATCCTCTTCACCTTCAACTTCTTAGACCACTTGGCAGGACTAGCATAGGACAGAATGATAAAAAGGCTTACAGGAAAGTTTGCTGCTTTACAGTCAAGCATCTCTTTATCGTTAAGGGGGCTGTGTGGTAGCCTTTTCATGTAAGAGGCTGGTATTTCTCTCAGGGGGTCTGGTATGGAGGCGCTGTGCCTTCAACTTGGAAGAGTGTACGCCAGGAACAATCAGCAGCCAAAGGTGCACAAGAAACTGGAAACTGCTCAGCACACAGTATAAAAGAGCTGAGATGCTCCATTTATGTACATTATAATCAAGTGATCCAATGACCTTACAAATGGTGAGTATACATTTGAGGGTAAGAGAATAGCAACCAAGAATACATATAGCAAGAATTGGTTAAGTTGAATAATAAATACCGGTCAAAATAATTTTCTGACAGTAACACAATGGGCATATTAAGTGCATAAAAATAAAAAATATAGGATAGGAAAAGTAGCTTCACCTAAGTACTACTTGATAAAAATGTTATTTGCAATTTCTCTTAAGAAAATAAAAATGTTTAGGATGCTTTAAAGATTATAAAATATCTCGGTGTGGTGGTACACGCCTGTAGGTTCAGCTACTCAGGCAGCTGAGCTGAAGGAGAACTGTTTGAGCCCAGGAGGAGTTCAAGGCTGCAATGAGCTGTGATGATGCCACCACAGCACTCACTCTAGTCCAGGTGAGTGCATAAAACCTTATTTCAAAAAACAAACAAACAAAAGAGTATAAAATAGAACCAAATGTATATTTTGCTTAACAGATTTAAGTGAAGAAGGGAAGTTGATTTAGATGTAGTGTTAAAAACCTGGGGCATACAATATATAACAAACAAGTTTGTTTTTAGAATATAATAAGTTGCTAAGTATTTTGGTTTACATTAAATAATGTAAGTTTGTTTTCTTTGAATTCAACTGAAACATGATGGCCGGCAAGTGGGAGCTGGCATTTACAACAAATGATACAGTACTCAGAACATCTGGTTGTCCTTGCTTAACCAAGACCGTATCAAAAGAGATGGCTTATCAGCAATCAAACATGAAATATGGGAATCTTCTGAAAGCATGTCTGCTATGGAAAGTGCAATAGTGACATAATCTACCCTAAGGAAAGCTAATTAACTGTCAAACTAACAAACTAGGAACACACCCATGCTCAAATTTATGCTGAAACTGTGAATCCCATCAGGTGTGTCTACAATTCAAAAAGTGTTTTAGTCTTAAAACTTGAAGTTGCCTAATAGAATTAATGCACCATGTTGTATGAGTAGTAAAGGGACAGATAATAATGCGGGGGGGTGGGGGGGGCTGTGCTGGAAATCATAACTCTAAACCATCAAGAACAAACTTGTTTCAAAGTATATAAAAAGGCTAATGTATTTTAATATGAAATATTGCACATTAACAGTGACCTAAAATACCTTACTCAAAAGCAATTTTGCATTAAGTATTAATATACAAATAAAATGACAAGTGAACCTTCAGACACTGCACGCTGAGCTGCATCTGTTCTTGCTCCTTTTGGGCATGAATTCCAAAGAGCTTTCTGCCTAGAACCTTGCCACTTATTTAAATATGCATATCCCAGTTCATTATAAGAAATCCCTCATTTCAGAGATAACAAAAGGTGGCTGGGGCTTGGGTCTATCACAGATAATGTATTTCAGAAATAATGAGACTCCAATGACATTTTACTTGGGAAAATTCAGTTATAGAGAAATAATTCTGCAGATATAAAATGTAAACAGTTAACATACACTTGTCAGGAGCAGCACCATTCTTAACACTACTCAACATCCACATTGTGTGTTATATTAAAAATTAGGTATAAAAAAGAAAGACTCTAGACTAAATAACCATTTATGCCTGCTCTGCTCAATGTGAAGAAACAGTCCTTAGAAAATGATATCCTATATATGGCTGTGTGCTACTATTATCAGATGAACGGTATATATTGCTCATTTGATACATCACCTACACAATTCTAAGTAGGCTTAGGAACCTCCGAACAGCTAGAATAGATATGATTATGCTACAGGTAGAATCAAAAGGTCAGAAACACCAGAAAAACTGGTGCTCAACTGACTGGCACTCCAAGTAATAGGTAAGCAGAAAGGTCCAAGGGCCTGAGGCTGCAGGAAATGGAAAGACGAGATTCTAAGAACATTGCTGGGGCCTACAGCCTGAGTACATTAACTCAGTGTATTGTATACAAAAACAGGCTCATAGCTAGTAGAAGTGAACCATCTGTTTATTTGCATTGAAATGTATTATTCATGAAGTATCCTCTTGACTTTATGTGATCATAAACTTTGAGCATGCCACAAATTTGCAGAATACACCATATTCTTTTTACTTGACTTTTGTTGGGGTGGGGGGTGGGGATAAGAAGGTGGTGGTAGATGCCCAGCATCTTCAAAGACATGCTCTGAGTTATCCTGCCATTTAGATGATGGGGCCTTGCCAAAGTTAAGTGCGGATTAGAACTGGCAAGTAGCAAATTTTGGAGGTCTCTTAACACGTTCATCATTTACAGTAGTTATTCCTGAATATAACTGGCTACGGGTTATTTTCCCTCACTCCTCTGGGGTTATTTCATTGACAAGCACATAACCCTGAAGGATAGTCTCATGAACAAAACATCTGAAATAAATTCTAATAAAAAAACTATAAAAATCTTAAATAATTCATGATATAGGCAAGTCACCACATAATTGCTTTGATAAACAAAATCTTACAAATTCAGTAAAAAAAAATCAGCAGCATAAGATAAAGCAAATATGCAAAAAATTTAAACCATGATAAAATAATTAGGTTTACATTATACAGTTAATTACAGCAAAAAATACAATACAGTTTTGTTGCTGTTTTAAAACACAACTTAGGTTTTAAATTACATCACTTGAAATGAAAAAAAAAAAATAAGCTACTTTACTAAAAAATGAATTCTACACTTTTTTGAAAAATCACTCAAAAATAAGACCACTGAATTGTTTTCAAAGTAGTTCTATCAATGACTAACTGACTCCCCATCCCTCCCACCCCCCACAGGCCCAAGTAGTCATCTACAGCAGCCCAGAGGCCCTGCTGATGCTTCTAAACTGCTGTCTGTATCCGAGGCCAAAGTCGGATCTGTTGACATTGAAGACACATCATTGACAGACGACGATGACGATGGATGCTGAGAGCCATTGATCACTGCTGCACCTGTGCTATGAGAAACAAAACAGCAAATCAGTTGCAGACAGAGTCGCAGACCGAGCTACTTGCACTGTACTACTTCCCTCCAGTGGTTAATAATTTTCCTGTTGGGTTTAGTAAGGCTTACTGAGAATACTCACAAATGATATTTAATACAATACTAACTTAAAAACACTCTTCATTGCCAGCTATGAGGAAAGAATATCTTGAAAATGTCTAGAAACCTGGAGTCCTGTTCTTTCCATGAATTTGTTTTTCAGTTCAAGACAATAATTGTAAGTTTAAGCCACATTGAGAAATGATCCTGCAGCAAGATTCATAAAAGGGGTTCGAGGTGTTTGTGAATACTATTGGTAACATATGCAAAACTGTCTGTATTGCATTTTACTAGAGAAAAAAATCTCAAAGGCCCATATGAGTTAAAAAACTACTGTCCTACAAAAAATTATTTGATACCTTCTCACTGAAAAGGAAAAGTCAAAAATGGTATTTCTGGTATGCCTTGTTTTAAAGCAAAAGCCAAAACAAAGAATAAAATTATTAGTTCAACTGTCTCAGGTTACATAAGGTATGTAATTTGCCAGGGTCATTCAAGGGATTTAGTTAGGTAAACACAGGTTTTCTTACTTCTATTATAACATTTATGTGTATTTATTAAGTAGATGAAGTAAGAACAAATTGTTTCCTTTACCAAAAGTATTACCTAACAAGCATTTCCTGAATTTTAAAAAGTAATAGGCATACGTGACCTAAAGAGAGAAATCCTCTCAGAGGGGCTGGGCTCAGAAGGGGGTAGAAATGATTTACACAAGAGGATAAAGAGTATGTTAAAGGCAACTCAAGCACCAGGTTAATGTACTTTTGAACCACATGGTCACTAAATAAGGGTCATTCCACATTTGAATAATCAAGTAATACAAAAGTTCTCAAAAATACACATATGAAATAAAATTAATGGTTTCAAATTGAGCAGAATTTCTGAGGGGAAGGTTTAGGCACCAGTGACGTAAAGCCTAAGAGGTTGAAAAACACTGCTCCTGAACCCAGCATCTTAGAGATTATCCTTGCATTCTGTCTCAATGAGCAATACAACAAATATTTAAGGTCCTCTGAGAGCTTTTTTTTTTTTTTTTTTTCCTCAAATGCAAAAGGAAATAGGAAGGGTAGAGAGAATAGGTGAATCTATAATAATAATAAAAAAAAAGGACTCCACCATGTATACTTTTAATATAGGCCTTTAGTTCAGGGTCTCTTTTACTTTATTCAAATTTCTTAATGTGATAAAAATTAACCTTTAAATGCATCATGATGAACTACTTACTTTGAAAACCAAGCACCTACAAAAAAGAAAAATACTTGTTTTCTCTAAACTTTAAAGCAATACAGTAAATTCTCAAATATCTGAATGGCAATAATAGGGGAAATCTTTCATCTCAAGTATCTGGATTCATTTCCCTCTCCGGTAAATCCCTACATACTGAAGGCAAGCAAACTCATTTTAAGATCTGCCAAACAAAAATAAAGATAGAAAGGCAATCTATTTGGAAAAACAGCGTAATTCATTTTTTAAATCAAGTGCAAATGGTACTGTGATTATCTGGTACTTTGATTTATCAAAAACCGTTCCTGTATCAAATAATCAGTTTTGTAACTGATTGTTAACAAAATGAACATTTTTATAACAATCTGTCAATACTTTTCTTTGCAAGCTATAACTGAAAATACAGAAAAAGTTCATATTCCTCAAATCCTATCCTTTCCACTGACTTACTTTTCTGTGACCATAATCAAGTGCTGCTGTCTAGGAAATTATTCATTTTTAAATTAAGAGCAAATAGAACAGCTCTATCTCATGAGTTTATTACATTTACTCAAACATTTAACATCTGGTATGTGCCACTCGTTCAGATAGCAGTATGGTAAAGTATAAAGCTCCCAAATAATGGACTTTTCAAATCCTACCTGAGCTCCCATCACAAGCAATTTAGTTATACTACTATGTAGCAATAATATAAAGCTGGTTAATTAACTACACAATTTTGTAAGAAAATTATAAAGAATGGCCAAAATAGGTGAAAACTATCAAAATTAATTAATATTTTCAACCGGATCTGTTGTTACAATCAGGAGGACTGCATTCAAGGATACACAACTCTAAAATCTAACCAAAAATATCAAAGAAAGCTACAAAAATGACTTACATATGTTTATAGTATACAATGGGTATCTGAAACTGTAATTTAAAAACCTTACCCATAAATGAGATGGTAGGTATGAGATAGAATATCCATTTTTGCCCCTTAGAATGTAGAAAAAAAATTGAGGGATTAACTGGCATACTTTTACTCAGAGTGAAGACTTATCTTCTGAACTACTACTCAGCCTTTGAGGCTCAGCTCAAATTCCACCTCTTCCAGAGAAGTGTCCTAACCTCTGTAGCCAGAGAAATCTCTGCTGCTAGTCAGAGATAAAATGGGATTTAACAAAAACCACACACACTTTCTGATGTTATTACTTCTTCTACATAACAGATTTATAATCCTAACTTACTTAAATTTCCTGACCTTAGTTTCCTCATCTATAAAATGTGCATAAGAATCCCAACCTTGATATCTTAAGGGCAGAAAGAAATAAAGTACATAAGCCACCAGTGTCTGTCATGTGGTATATACTTAAAATGCACATTACCTGACATTCAACATTTCCTTTCACTTCTTTATACTTTCACATGTACTAAAATTAAATATAAGATCAGCTTATGATAAAAGAAAATCTTTTTACTCTCTTTTCAGAGAACGAACACTTTCTGGTGATGGTTTTAATGTAATTGTCTCAGTTCAACAAATTAAAAGTACCAAAAAGGGAAAGACAGTAACTTGGTATTTCATGTACCTAATTTTACAGTGAAGCTTTTGTTGATTTAGCCAAAATAAAAACTGGCAAAATCATAGAAAAGTAAGTATATTAAATTTTGAGAAATTTCTTCTTTAAAGATGTGGCAACAATCCCAACAAAAAAAGGTTTTAAATTTATGTTCTTCAATGGAATGTCTGTATTGAACATGTCAGCAAAAAATGTGATGTGCATTTTATAAAGTCACTTATACAGTCAATACACTGTATATGTATGATGTACTGGTACAATGGTATACCTGACACTTTTAAATTTAACCACCAAATTATATTCTTTATATTTATTAAACTTAGAATAATAAGGGTTATGTAAACATGGAAAGAACTACAAGTTTCAGGCCACTAAAGATGACAACACAAGAAGTAAACTGTAATCCTGACCACGCTTATATTGTAACCAACCTAAAGGAGAGGGCTGCCCCCGTATAACTCCGTTCTTGGTTCTCTCCTCCAAGTCCATAACTTCCTTATATATCAATTCTGAAAGAGAAGTAAACAAAAGTAAATTTTTTAAAGTCTCAGAGCCTATTTCACAAGATATGTATGGTTAAGAAGTACAAATTTTTACACACATTAAGTACTTTAAACAGTGTCCTTAAGTGTTGGCCTAGATTCAAAGGTGTTAACATCCATGAATTATTATATTGAAAGAGAGTAAAAATCTCTGCTATAACTAATATTTCTTAAGTTGCTTTGAGAGCACTGGGGTTAAAGCTGTATCTTTTTTATTCTGCCAGCACCTTGTACTATACTGTATCACACCACATAATATTCTGTACTTCAATGCCTGTTCGAATCTGGTTCAGTGAGGGACTGAACCATGTCTGTCTTATTAACTTCTATTTCCTAAGCCTTAGCCTAGTGTGTGGTACACTGTAGGTGTTCAACCAGATATCTGCTCAAAATTTTAAATCAAATATTACGTGGAAGCATCTTTATTCTTTTAATACTGTAGAACCTCCATAGCTGACCACTTCCCTACACTGACCACCTCTTTAAGTTGACCTAATGTTCACAGACCAGACATGCATCCCATGTACGTATCAGTACAGCACTCCTAGTTCCTTATTTTGACCATCTCCATATGTCAACCATTTTATTGCATTCCCCAACATGGTCAATTTACAGAGGTTCTACTGTATTTTTCTTACCCATTTACTCCTTCACAGAAGGATGCTTCTTTAATCATCTTCTACTATCAACACATTTTTACTAAAGTGAAGGAGGCAGATAGCTCCATTTCAACTCCTTATGAGTTGCCGAGCATGATATAGCATCACTGCCAAGAAAACTTTTTCTAGGGGAATGTTATTCTTTAGCTAGGCTTCTGGACAGCAGGTGGACTGCTCCAACTAAAGAAAGATGCTGGGTGCTACTTGGCTGGTGCATGCACTTCCTGTTCTCTACTCAGATTTTAAGTGTGGTCTGTCTTGTGAGTCTAAACATTTACTGAAGAAGAATGTCCTGGGAGATTCTACATCGCTATTATTTACCATCTTCTTTCATGGAATCTTTTCAGAATTGCATTAAAGCAATGAACCCTCTTCTGAGAAAAATGTACAAACAAAAAATGTTGCGTAGAATTTCAAGGAGTCAGTGTAATTCCTGAAGATTAAACTTATGATAAAGAATCTCTAATTATAGGATATGACAACATTTACATTGTTAATTAGGTAAAATAAGTGAATATGTTAGAAGGAACAGGTGCTAGACACCCAAGTTTGCTTGCTGTGGCAACCACAGGCTTGGAAGGAGAAAAATAGAAAGCCTCTATGGAGGAGAGAATAAGAAATGCTTTTCTTCAAAGAAACAAAAAGAAATGATAAACATTTCAAAGTGAAGGATTTTTTTAAAAAATAAAAAATAGCACCCCTTTAGGAAAAGAGATTAAAGCAGAACCTAAGCTAATTACGAGTACTAATTAGGCAAAACAATCTGCAGTTAATGGCTTTGGCAATACATTTTTTTCTTTCTGCTATCATGCGAAAACTCTCAAGCAGATCCTGAAAAAGGCAGTTGTGAGTAATTACTAAAATGCACTTGGGCCTAGGTAAAAAAAGATACAGAATAAAGGCAAGATATTTTTAAGGTAATCAAAAGTCCCAAAACAAAAACACTGTATTTCAACAAATGAAAAAAGAGTATACAAATGAAAACACTTGTATTTCAATGATTTTAAGAGTTCCTTTTTTCCACAGTTTAATCTCTGAAATTGGTTACATCTTACAATCAATGGCATAGTACAACTGGCAGTGTTTTCTCTAATGGTACTGGTGTGTCTTACAATTGGAATCCTATTAAGACTCTATGAAATACCACATATTAAATTAATGGGATTCAACTAAATATTATAAATAGCGACTAAATGTCAATTTAAAAATATTAGGTTAATATTTTAATAGATACTCTGGTCCAGAATTATTTCCTTAAAGATGATTTATTAAATATTCAGACTGACTAGGCCCTACCCAGTTTTGTCATTCTGCTGGGCTCCACTAACCATGAGCCTCCCAAAATCGACTCAGAGAAAATTAATCTTTGGTTATTCCTAAGAAGAAAGAATCAAATTCATTCTTATTACAATAAATTTACAGATGAATTACCTGTTCACGTTTTTATACCTTCCCAGTCCCCTCTACCTCCCCAGTATTTCAGTACTCAGCTCTTAGTAACAGGTCTTCTGCTTCCACATTAGGATGAGGTAAAGAAGGGCGTTAGGGTTTTACTCGAGGTCACATAACTACAAAAGTGGTCAGAAGACTCAGGGATACCTATACAGATACAAGTAAAGAGGATCTAAAATTTACCTAGGCCAAATTTCAGGGAATCTTTTAAGGAAATATTTTAATGTTTCCCTAACTATCCAAGCATTATATATAATAATCAACCACATTCATAAAATAGAAGAAAACTATTATATTAGCTTTGGAAAGTTTAACAATTAACCCATACTGCTGGGGTGGGGGCAAAAAGAGACTTCTGCACAATAATTATGGAAGTATATACTACTTTGAAGAGTTATCTGGAAATAACTAAAAAATATCTTTTGGCCCAACATATCTACTTCTGGAATTTTTCTTATAGGCATGCTCTCAATAACAGACTGGACACAACTTAAAATGTTTTTTGGGAGGGAATTGTATATAGAAATAGTGATACATCTATACAGAACAGTAACCAGCTATTAAACCAAATGAGGCAGACATATGGACCGAGAGAGTAGTCGTCAAGATATACGATTATATTAACAAAGCAAGTGTGCACACAATACACAGCATACAAATATGTGTGATTTTAAAAGGGTGGGAGAAGAGATAACGGGAGACACCAAACATACTTATATATGTGGGAAAGTTTTGAGATGCACAAAAATCAAACATAAAATCCACATGGACGGAAACAAATGAAGCCCTCCCAGCAACACCAATAAGTGGAGCAAGCCGAAACTTGCACAATCAAAAGATGTGCAAGGTGAATCAAAGATGCTGTCAACTGTGTTTCTTGGAAGTAAAATAACCGACCACAACACAGTCTGTCTCAAAACTTGACAATGGAAAAACAAAAGAAAGTACTGTGTGAGGGTATGAAACATGACAAATTAAGATTAAATGAAAGAGGGAAATAATGATATAATCAAATATTAGTTATGAGTAATGGAAAACATCATTAGTTTCCCAACATGATGAACAAATTACCATGGAAGGCCAGAAGCTCTTTCAGTCATCTAAGAATCTAATCAACATTACCTTTCCACTCTTCTATTGTGTGTTCCCTTTCATCTAACTGCTTATCAGGTATCTTTGGTGGTGGCTGAAAAACACAAGGGAATAGTAATTGAATCAATATACTGGTAGCACAATATTTATTTTTCTTTTTAATTTTTTATGGTCCTTAATTATGGTATACTGGCAGTATTTAAGTCTCTAAAATTATTTGAAATACTAACCAGACTTGTAAAAATGCATCATTACACCAAGATTGACTAACTATCAACAACTTCCTTATGTAGAAAGACTAGTTTTGGAAGACACCGTCATTGCAGGAAAAAGATGTTTAATTATCTTTCCTTCTCTTCCAGCTTCTTAATTGTCATATTTTATTTCTATCAGAATTAAGTTGTCTATTAGACACAATGATTTGTTCAATAACTCAGGATGTTCCCCCAAGTACTCAACATCCTAGCTTCTCTGATCAGGTATCCAAGCAAGAAGGCAAAAAACAGTTGGAGCTAACATTATTTTGTTTAGAAAAGTGCTTGGATATTCTCATTAGATTAATTACAGCACTCTTCATGCAGAAATAGAAAAACAACACCACCATGTATCTATATTTTTATTTAAAATCAAAAGGTCTCCCCCAAACCTAACATTAATTCTAAGAATGCAATATGTTCTTCAAACATTAGGAAAACTTACAGCTTCTGCTTCAGAAGGATCATACCAGACATTGATATATGGGTGTTGGAGAGCTTCGTCTACAGAGATCCTTTTAGACGCATCTATTACCAGCATTTTAGATAACAAATCCCTTGCCTGGCTGGCTGCAAAAACAATGATGTTAATGTACACGTATTCATAAAGGTTCTCAAATTATCAGTGTGTTTCAGAACTTGAGATTGTCTTTTATTTAAAAAACTATTTTTTAAAAAGAATAGTTTTTCTATTATAAAATTAGGTCATATATTGGATAAAATATAAAATTAAAGACAAAAATAAGTAAAACCTCATTTTGTTCCACAATCCAGAGATAATTGCCTTGTGTGATGTTCCATAAAAACATGAATACATATACACACACACAAACACAACACACATTTACACACCCAAGACGGGATCAAATGCATATATCTGTAAAAAGTACCTTTGAGTTTGTTGTGTTCCGAGTCAGCTGGGAAAAGTACATCAGGGAAGAGTTTCTCAAAGCTATATCCAGCATATTTAGGTCTGTTTTCAACGTAAGTCCTTACTGTTGGTTGTAGTTTCTTCATGAATTCAGGACATGGTGTTCCGAGCTGTTCAATAACTTTATTCCACTGATCAATATCTAATATGAAGTAGCTAAGAAAAATACTCCATATCTAATGTTGAACATATTAGTTATATTTATATTACAAGAAAGTAGAAATTTTTTAAATCCTAAGAAAGAATGTGGCAGTTATAAATTTTATATCTCACAGCCACCTGTAAAAAAGGCAATGATTGTAGGTGGACAGACATGATCAATAAATAAGCTTTGTTAACCTTATTTATTGTGTATGTATACTAATACTGATTTTACCATAAAATGAAGCATAAACTCACAAACTCTAAACACAAATTGTAAGTGACTCAAAGAATAACGATAATCACTACTCATAGGGAATCTGATGTACACTGTACACAATTCTAATATATAACATTTGTCTTTTCTTCCACCTTATCAGAAAACATAAATTTCCTAAAGAATGAGAAATACTTCTACAATGTCTTTTTTTGAGTTTTCTAAACTAACAGAAAATAACCAGCAGCAATAACAATGATAGCATCAATGAATGGGCATTTATTTGTACAAATTTAAAGGGCACACGTGTAATTTTGTAACATGGATATATTATGTAGTAGTGGCTTTTAGTGTATCCATCATCCAAATAATGTACATTGTACCCATTAAGTAATTTCTCATCATCCAGACCCCTCCTATCCTCAGTTTTTTGATAAATGATAGGTTAGGATTCCCTGGTCTCCTTCCTCCCAGTCTTTACACTCTAAGCTCCTGGAGGCCAAGGCCTAAAATTCTAAGCCCCTGGAGGCCAAGGCCTAAAATTCTTGTAACCTACTATGGCTTTCCCATCTCTTCTAAAACAATTCTGTGTTACTAATTGATAAATACGTAACAGAACACTGCTAAAATAAATATTAAAACTAGACGAACAAAAAGCATAAATCCTAATCTAATCATCTCCATATAAAACTATACTGCTGAAATTCTCAGATGAAAAAATTAGTATGTTATGTTGAGTAATGAGACAACACTCAAAAGACACAAACCACACAGAACGTTAACAAAAAGAAGTTGGGGAAAAAACAAAAGGATGGCCAGAAGCAACAGACAATTTCAAGTACTTAATTCATATTAAATCCTAAGTACTTCTAGAGCTATTCAAGTGCATAATTATTAGAAATTTTTAATACAAGTGATGATTTTTGATTTAGATTAAATAAATCACTCAGAACCAAGTAACTGTGGATAATTACAATTGAGCAGTTTTCAAAATTAACACAGGAAGCAATAATGAGGACAAGGAAAGTCTCTGTCAAATAGCAGGTGGTATACTGAAAGAGAAATTTAACAATACTTAATATTAGGGAGAGACAAAGTGCATTATACCTCACCAAGCTGAAGTGCTGTCATACATTTTGACCTTTAAAAACTACGTTTTAGGCCAAAGGTAAGGATACGATCTGTACCTGGGAACAAAACACCACCTTTGATCATTTCTCCCATGATGCACCCAACTGACCAAATGTCAACTGAAAACAAAATGCAATGACATTAACATAAAGATTTTGGTTAAAAAAAGAAAAAATTAACAGAAAATCACACACACCATGTATACTTTAAAATTATAAAAAGCAGTATAAAATAAAAATGAGTGACAGTGAATGTGTTCTGACTACCAGCAGAGACTGTATGTCCTACTGCCAGACGCAGCCTACAAATATTCCAGCTTCCTATCTCAATAATTTTTGAATTATAACAGCCACAAACTTTACACCTGTTTAAAAATCCCATATGTATGAATGTAGCATATTCATTTTCAGTGGAGAACATAGAGAGGTTCATCACCTAACTAATCAAACTGCTCCAGCAGCACAAGGATACAGTCCCTTCCTGGAAAGAGGATTTTGTGGCAAACCATTTCTCCCATAATGCACCCCACAGACCACAAATCCACTATATGTTTGCAGCACAAAAGAAGGAAAAGCAAAGCAAAAGGTCGTTAAAATCAAAGAAGCATAATATGACTGCATTATATAAAAACTGCAAAACATCACAAAAAGAAAAAAGTGACTGTAATTTTAGCTAATGGAATAATTTAAAACATAAAATATTATTCAGAAGGCTTTGGTTCACAAAAGAAAATGTAAAGTGTGGCATTTTAACTACATATCTAATTTTAAAGTGAGAGTTATGCACAGAAATCGTATAAACTTAAAAAACCTGCATATTTTGTACATGAGTATTTATAAAATGTGAAACAGAACTAAACACAAACTTTATAAATAAGGCTAAGAACGTACATGAGGTAGTAAAATTATGAAAATGAGATCTCTTTATTATTTTGAGGTTCAACTGTGCATGATACTCTCTCTTTAAGTTAAATAAAAGAAAAAAGCATGAGAAAATAATTTAGCATATTAAAATACTTAACAGAAATGTCTCCATGAATTATAATAAAAAAATTTAAAGCTCTTCAAAATTTTTCAAAATAGATTTCACATACTTATTTGAGAAGTTTATTCCGAATTAAAAGTCAATTATTTTCTTGGCGACATCATTCTACATTAACCCTACTATCCCAAAAGGTGCAAGTACAAAGAGAATATAACTCCTAATCAATTAATTCGTCAACTAACAAGAAAACCTAGTAAAAAAAGTATATTTCATGTTTCCTATCTGAAGTTTTTTAAACCCATCAAACCAAACTGCTTTTAAGAAGTTAGTTTTGGCTGGACACAACGTGAAAGTTCCCACAGATTTATTATCTGCAAAGAGTCTCCCACCAGACGTACTCACCCTTTCCAGCATTAAATGAGGACCCTCATCAACGCTGCAAAATAATCTACTAGACATGGGAGCAAGCAATTTGGGGATCTCCACTTGTTTAGTAAAATTAACAACACACCATGACTTTTTATCTTTAGGTTTATTGGACAAAAAAAAAAAAAAAAAGAAGAGAGAGTAGGTGCTTGTAGTTCAGTAGGAAAAGAGGGGGAGCAATGAGCAAGTTAAATTGAAAAGTCTTAGAAACTTGCATTTGGTTTTGAGGTTAGAAGGCTCAAATTCTTTAAGATCAAAAGAGGAAAAAGGGCATGAAAGATGTTAGTTACACACTTCACCTTTTCTAGGTCTTAGAAAATTAGGTAAAGTCTCTAATTTCTAATACGGTACACTCTTACAAGGAAGCAGCCAGTTCGAGTCTTAGGAGTTAAACTGAGAATTACTTTTGGAAATCATGTAGAACTGAAGTTTCCCTAGAGTTCATATTAAAATAAATATAAATCTTCTATTCATGGCATGATTCACCTTCCAAGGATAAAATTTTAGGCCCAGAATGGTAGCTCACACCTGTAATCCTAACACTTAGGGCCAAGGAAGGAGGATGGCTTAAGGTCAGGAGTTTGAGACCAGCCTAAGCAAGAGTGAAACCCCTTCTCTATGAAAAACAGAAAAATTAGCCAAGCATGGTGGCGCACAACTGTGGTCCTAGTTACTTGGGAAGATGAGGCAAGAGCATCACTTGAGCCCAGAAGTTTGAGCATCATCATTACAGTGAGCTAAGATGATGCCACTGCACTCTAGCTCAGATGACAGAACAAGACTCTGTCTCAAAATAAGTAAAATAAAGTAATTTTAGAGAAAAAGTTGGTATTCATAAATCAGTCCATCAGACAAAAATTTTTTCCAAGGTTTTCACTTTTAACAAATATCTACTTAAATAAAACTTTTATATAGATTTTATAGAGAATGGCAAACTTTACATATCTGGGTTACAATTCATGTTGGTATACCCCTCAATAAAACATAGTTTTAAGACAAAAAGATTTTGAAAACTGCAAGCATGAGAAAAGATATTATCTGGGCCAGTGAAGACCAAAGCCATTTTAGCCTGGTTCATACACAGAATTAGCTTTCAAGAGTCTAATTGTTTCGTCTACTATGCAGATAAAAGTACATCATTTATTGATTACACTATACTTTGCAATGCAAAAGCAACAATCTTCATGGTGGGTCACTTACAGCATCAATTCTCCTAAAACAAATCAAACAACCAACCTTCAAATTTTAGGTAGAGAGAAAGAGAATAGTATATTTACCTAAGAATAAAAGATTGATAGTACATGTTTACTTTGTTTTAATTAGCTCAGAAAAGGAAATTAAGGTAAAGTCTTCAACTCAATGTTTCTTTTATAAAACAAATCTTAAAGGTTGATTTAATACAAACTCCCTACTCAAAGTAACTGCAATTCTGGACTCCTTGTCAGAAAAATATGTGTCTTATTCTAGGCAGTATTTTGGATGATGTCAACAAATTTAAAAAAGTACATTTAATTCCATAAAATCTCAGCAGATTTTATCTCTTAAATTTCTGAGACTCATCAAATGTCTTCATAAATTAAAAGTATGCATATACATAAAAATTATATAAATTCATAATCTACATAGCAGGTAATTCTTTTCAACCATGATTCCAAGATTGGTTAAGTATGAATGCATAAACTCACACATAAAACTATACGCCATTTGCTGAAGGCTGGACACAAGGCTTAGATAAAACATTGCTTTCTCCAAAAGGTCACCTTAATTATCCATGAACTTTGCAGAAGGCCTTATTATAGCTCTTAAAAGTTTATACTAAGTGCTACTGCTCTCAACTTTTGTTTCATGTGGTTGGAAATATGAGCAAATATCATTAATGCACACTAAGATTACTACTAAAAATTTACTGTCAGTTCCACTGTATACTTTCCTGTACCCAGGTTAGAAATGTTAATTTTCAAGTTACAGGCAAGCAAAGGGCAGATACTCTGATTAAGAGGTCATAGTAACAAATTCTTCATTCAATGCTAGTACTGATGGTATATAATTGTATTTAAATAACAAGATCCCCAAGTTTTTCCAAATATGTATTTATGACAAAACTAATAGTTACTTTCAAATTCTAATTTTTTTTTTTTTTTTTTTTTTTTTCAGAGACAGAGTCTCACTTTATTGCCCTCAGTAGAGTGCTGTGGCATCACAGCTCACAGCAACCTCCAACTCCTGGGCTTAGGAAATTCTCTTGCCTCAGTCTCCCAAGTAGCTGGGACTACAGGCACCCACCACAATGCCCGGCTATTTTTCTGCTGCAGTTTGGCCAGGGCTGGCTTCAAACCTGCCACCCTCGGTATATGGGGCCAGCACCCTACCCACTGAACCACAGGCACAACCCTACTTTCAAATTCTTGATCCACATTTCAAACATATTTAACTAAATGCACTTCAGCTTAAGTATTTATATAAATAATCTGATGAACAAAAATTGAATCAGAAGAATATTCAAATAAATAGTGTATGCTTACCATTTTCCTTGTAGCCCATGCCTAGGATGACCTCAGGTGCTCTGTAGTAGCGAGTCACTACGTAAGGCGTCATCATAAAACTTGTTCCTGCAGTCCTGGCCAAACCAAAGTCAAGAATCTTCAAAGTGCAGTCTGATTTTACTACTATATTACTGGGCTTTAAATCCTTCAGAAAAATAGAAATTAACAAATAACTGCTACAATATAAAGATTTTGAAGTTCATAATTAAATTATTCTATTACTTGCAAAATAACGTGTGCTAACTGTTCACTATTCTCACTATACTATCATTGCACAGATTCATGATAAAAAGGTAAATCTGACAAATATGCTTTATGCCATTTTAAATTTATGAATACAATTATTAGAGAAGTTAGTAATTTCTTTTGCTAAAAATTATGATTATCTATAAATTTTTATTCAGAGTAAAAGATTCATAAAAGCATTTCAAAGCTCACATAAGAACTATTTTATGTAGTAAAAGAGTCATAAATTAGCATTAATGTTCATTTGCATAATTCCCAGTATTTTAAAAATCTCATTTTAAAGTCACAATTAGCTCTATACAGATATTACAAATGTACAATGAGCCATTCTGTCAATTTTAGCAAACATTATCTGACCTTTCAGATTGGCAGACATTCAGTAGTTCTAAAGGGCCAGAATAGTTACTATCAGTTTTTCCATTCCTGATTTCCCACCTGAAATCACAGAAATTTGCTCATGCATTTTTTTCTGCCAGCAGAGATAGGATGCCACTGTCCTGGTGCCACTAATCCACAAAGTTACTAGCTGTTAAATACTGTACTATTAAATAATTTCTTTATGAAGAATTTTTCACCTCACCTCAAACCTTAAAGAATTCTGTGCTAATGCCCATTAAAAGGAAGGCAGCAGCATGAATACTCATGGCTTCACAGTCAAAATACTTTGTTAGCTTTGATGAATGCTAGTGTAAACCAAAGGACCAAAGCAGGAAGAAAGCATTTATTCACAACACAAATGCAATGTTCTACCAATGTGAAGTACATATATTAAACACCAGTGGTTAAAACTAAACAGAAAGAAAAGCTGACTAAAAAGGCAAAGATCACTTTTGTAACGTCCAAATCAACATGCATGTTGTCTTTTAACATATTTTGATAGGTAATCATAGATGGGTTTAGAAGATATACAATCTAGGCTGGGTGAAGTGGCTCACACCTATAATCTAGCATTGTGGGAGCCCCAGGTGGGAGGATCTCTTGAGGCTAGGATTCAAGACCAGTCTGAGCAAGACCAAGACCCATCTCTACAAAAAATAGAAAAATAAGCTGGGTAAAGTGGCACATGCCTGTAGTCCCAGCTACTTGGGAAGCTGAGGCAGAAGAATCACTTGAGCATAGGAGTTTGCGATTGCAGTGAGCCGTGATGACAACACTGCTCTCCACTCTAGCCTCAGCAACACTGAGATATTGTCTCAAAAAAAAAATATATATATATATCAACACATCAACGTACTTAGTAAAATATGAGGTAAAAAATTTTGCTATTGCTATTTTGTAAACATAATGCTGCTAATATTTCTAAAATACAGTATCTTCAACAAAGAAACACTGCTTACAAAGGAATATTTCAACTTTTGGATAAATATTAAATATTAAAGTAAATATTACTACTTCAACGTCTATTGTAATGGTTGAATCACCACTGGTTCTTTATACTATTGGATTCTACTCTAGAAATAAGATTCCAACCCTAAATAGTCTATGTTGGAACTATTAAGAGCAAAATACATTTATATTTTAGAAATAGGTATGTTTTGTAAAGGAAAAACAAATTGTTAAAAAATGCCTCAAAGTATATTAAATGAAATTCATCTTTGTATATCAAATACCTTTTTTTCACTTTAAAAATGGCTTTATTTTATGTGCAACTAAATGGACAGATATTCTATCCATAAATTCCATTTTCCAAAAACAATTAGGAGCTTTTGTAAAGAAAATCAAACAACAAATTTTAAAAGGCATTGGGATTCCTCTTCTTCTATCTAGATCACTGCTGTGCATAAAAGTAAAGTTTGTTCTACCAGGAGTCACAATCAGAACTTAGTATTTTCCAAAGTAGAAATTATACAGTACCATTTCAGGCAAAGATTATTCAGCTTTCACCCCAAACATCATGGTATGTATTAGAACAGTTAAACCAAGCCAAACAATTCAGTATAGTGAGGCTTCATGATACAAGGCCATTATGCTTTTGAAAGATGCTAATAACCCAAAACAGGAAATACTGATCAAAATAAAAGATATCATTGGAAGCTAACAGTAACAAATTGTTAGTTCCTTATTGTATCCCTCCTTGAATAACATTAATAAAGGGAATATTTTACTACAAAGGAAATTTTATTTCACATTATCACTAGCCAGAACGTTTGTCCTTAGTTATTACATATAACGCTATCTAGTGTCATTATCCAAATGGCATGACCTTTTTTTTTTTTTTTTTTTTTTTTTGGTAGAGACAGAGTCTCACTTTATTGCCCTCAGTAGAGAGCTGTGGCATCATACAACTCACAGCAACCTTCAACTCCTGGGCTTAGGTAATTCTCTTGCCTCAGCATCCCGAGTAGCTGGGACTACAGGCGCCCGCCACGATGCCTGGCTATTTTTTTGCTGCGGATTGGCTGGGGCTGGGTTTGAACCCGCCATCCTCAGTATACGGGGCGGGCACCCTACCGGGTCACATGCACCGCCTGGCATGACCATTTTATGTCCACAAATCACTTCTGTATTTACAAACAGAATTTTCATAATTTACATAAGCACTTCTATCAGTGAAGTTTTAGCATTGAGATGCAATCAAATATCCATACTATTAGATGTTTTTTGCGGACACCAATATAGGATATAACATTTTTAATCACCTTTCGAGTGACCTTATGTAAAAAAATCAGTAACTTAGTTCTAGTCTCCAAAGGATATTTTCAAATGTACATGTAGAAATGGTTACAGGCTGGGTGCAGTGGCTCACACCTATAATTCTAGCACTCTGGGAGACTGAGGCCAGAAGATCGCCTGAGCTCAGGAGTTCAAGACCAGCCCGAGGAAGAGTGGGACCCCCATCTCTACCACAAATAGAAAAACTAGCCGGGCATTGTGGTAGCACCTGTAGCCCCAGCTACTTGGGAGTCTGAGGCAAGAGAATTGCTTCAGCCCAAAACATTGCTCTGAGCTATGACAACACAGCACTCTACCCAGGGCGACAGAGTGAGACTGTGTCTAAAAAAAAAAAAAAAAAAGAAAGAAAGAAAAAGAAAAAGAAAAGAAATATGGTTACAGAAAGTAAGATTTTAAGAAATATCTTCCATGCCCACATCTTCTTATAATTGCTGTACCACTTTCTCTTCCAAGCTGCTTTTCATTGCCTACAAATGGGGCTCAGAGACGACGGATGTTTTCTTTGATTTCTTAGATGTCCTGGACTTTGTGTAGCTCTTTATTTTTCTTCAATTGTTCATTATAAATTTAGTTGATGTTTCGGTTTGAGCTCCACAATTCTCTTCATTGCATCAATAGTTTTATTCCATAGCTCTCTGGTATTTGCCAGGTTTGTTTCTATATTTTTTAAATTCAAATGACTATCCACTGTAAGCTCTTTACCAGCTGCTTTCCGGAATACTTTAGTCCACCTGACCTTGTGAAGACTGCACTTCTTTTTAAAGTTTTTATAACATTTGTATTTACAAAATCTGAATACCATGCTATGGTTGCAAACATCATGCTATGGACAAGATAGACTGGCCCCAATCGGAAATAATACTTCTTGATACCCATGAATTTGCTTGGGTCCCCACAGACCAAATGCCAAGCTTGAGAGAAAGTGATGTCAAATGTTAGCTATACTGCTAACTACATATGGGAAGAGTAATTTGAAATTTATATGGACTCCTGGCAGATGCAGTGGAACTAACCCAGCATTGTATTTTCTCCCCCAGATTTTTCCAGCCTCCTCAGCTAGGCAAAGCCACATGGGTAGTTCTAATCAATGAGATATGAGTAAGAGAAAAGATGAAAAAGGCCAGCCAGGGTGGTACCTGTGGCTCAAAGGAATAGGGTGCCGGTCCCATGTGCCAGAGGTGGCGAGTTCAAACCCAGTCCCAGCCAAAAATCACATGCACACACATACACAAAAATAATAAAATAAATCCAATTAAAAAAAAAAAAAGAAAGAAAAGAAAAGAAAAGAAAAGAAAAGAAAAGAAAAGAAAAGAAAAGAAAAGAAAAGAAAAAGGCCGGCCAGTGCACAACCTCCTGAGGTCCCCTCCCCTGCTTTCGTTATTAGGAACATCTTGGACAGTAGGCCCTTCCTGCAGCCTGTGTTGCTAGGCATCTATGAAAAGCAGAGTCCTCACCCTCACTATGACTGCATTAGACATACAGTATGGAAAATGAACCTTAGTCATGTTAAGCCACCAATAGTTCAAGGTTTATTTGTTACCTTAGCATAGATAAGTCTATTCTGATTAACACTGAAAACTGATACCAGGAATGGGATGTTACTACTATAAAAACACTGGATCATGGCTTAGCAGTTAAGCAGCAGGGAAAACTGACATCAAAAGTTGGAAAGGTGATCTCTGTTACACAGTAGCAAAATATTTCATCAATCTGTCACCTGCACAGCACTTGCATAATGAACCTGACACTCAAGAACAGGATTGACAAATTAAGGCCTGCTGGGTTTTGCAGAGAAAGTTTTACTGGAACAAAGTCATGCTCATTATTCAATTACATATTGTCTATAGCTGCTTTTGTGTTACAATGGCAGGGTCTAATAGCTGTGGAGCCTAAAGTATTTACTGTATGGGTTTTACAGAAAAAGTCTGCTGACCCCTACTCCAGAAGAAGAGGCTGGAAAACAAAAACTACTTAAGTAGAGTGTATTGGTAGCTATTAGCTGCAGGCAACCTTTACATAGAAATAAAAAGAAACAGAGTCTAGAGTTTCAGGGCCTTTCCATTTTAGAAAAGCTAAATCGCTAGCCCTTTAAGTGTTCACCTAATATCCTCACCTACCCCAGAAAGTGTCCTGACACTATTAATGGGTTCAGTCATGTGACTCGTTTCAGCCAATGGAATGTGGAGGAATGTGCTTGATTTAGCATGGCTCTTGTTCATCATCTACCTGTTACCATGAGAAAAGGAAGTTTCTGGGAAGCACTCTTTCAACTTGGATGCTGAAACCTGAACCTGACCCATGGTCTGGAACAGTGCCACACAGCCAACTCTGCAGAGCCATGAGCAAAGTTTTAAGCCACTTGCAGTGAACTGGTTTCCATGCTTCATTTTCACATGACAATTCTGAAAGTCTTCAAGGGGAAAAAAATAGCTACAAATCTTTCAATTGATAAAATTGCCTCAGTTTGCCAATAGAAGCCAGAAAGCTTTAAAGAGAGACTCAAGACAGTCTCAGTTAAGTCAAGATTCAAGACCTGTGAGCTAACAAAGATGCGCTGAAAAGAACTATAATTAAAACAATAAGGAATTACTTAAGATTCTGAGAGACCAGATAACTCTCAGACCTAAATCCATGGGTCTATGACTATTCTGTAATTGAAATAGCACTTTTACTCCCAGGGAATATCTGTCAGTGTCAAGGAGACATTTTGGATCATGGTGACTGAGGACTGCTACTGGCATCTAGTGGGCAGGGGCCAGGGATACTGCTTAATATCCCACGATGCACAAAATGGCCCCTGAAAAGAATTAGTTGGTCCAAAATGTCAATAATAGTGAGGTTAAGAATGGCTACTTTAAAATGACCGCTAGGCCTCAAACTTTTACAGGTGGTAAACAGGTTGAAAGGTGAAGAGCCCTCAAGGAGAACACATTTTTCAATACCCACTTTAGATAAGTTCAAGGAGAATAACAGAAAATGAAGATTCTCCCACAGGGAGCAGCCAGGTATCACAGAGAGCAGTGGACAAGGATCACAGAGATCAGAGTCAGGTCTAAACAAAGAATATAGCCCAGCTTCAGAGCAAGGGACACTCACAATATATCCCCAGCAGAACCTCAATCACAGCTAACCAATGACTGTATTTTTCAGTCTTCAATGGAAACTGTTTATTATGGTGATACTGGCCCTGTTTGACCACTCTGGTATTTGAGGAGAGGAGGGATAGGGGTGATCAAATCATTTGGCCATTCCAGTTCTTATGTTCCTGGACTAAAAGGAACACTATCTAGATGTGACAGGCATTACTGTCCACACAGTTATGTGGACAGTACTTGGAACTAAATGCCTTTAGGGATAGGACTTTGGGCTATCTCCCTTAAGGAGGTACGGAATAAAGAGAACAAAGTAATGTCTGACAGCCAGAAGGTAGACTGTGGCAGAGAAGACTGGTGCTCACTACCATTCTGACGTCTGCTCTCCT
Source organism: Loris lydekkerianus (assembly GCA_963574355.1). Classification (NCBI taxonomy): domain Eukaryota; kingdom Metazoa; phylum Chordata; class Mammalia; order Primates; family Lorisidae; genus Loris; species Loris lydekkerianus. The sequence goes on along the minus strand of CAUYPK010071566.1, from coordinate 21,644 downwards.
GACATTTCCCAGTTCCCATACAACAGACAAGCCCTATGGCTAGCTCTGACAATGGGCTCCAAGCAGAAGTGAAGTGTGTTCTTCTAGGCCCAATCCCAGAGGAGCCCAATACACATCGTTAAGCATGGATAGGCTTTCTAGGTCCTTAAGTGTGGCCTTTACACTGCATCCAAATTTTACAGAACAAATCCTTTTAATTAAAAGAGGTGCCGCAGAGAAAGATGCAACTCTTCCTGTCTCCTGTGGTGCTTAAAAAAGAATGATCTGGAAACCAGAAGGTCACAGGCTCCCCACTCCCAGTGGAGCCTCATGTAGCTTGAGTCTATGAGTGACTATGTAGAAGCCCACCCCCAACCCTCACTTGCAGTAAACCTCTCAAGAATGAAAGGCAAGTTATTTTCCCAAGAAAGGGATTTCAGACCAGCAGAGGTAAATCTAAAATGAGTAGTAGAGAGATGAGTACCAATTATGGCCTTGAGATCAGTGGCAGAAGCAGGAGCTATAGTTCACCCCATAAAACTTCCCAGAAGTTGCTCTAGGAAAAGAGAAGAAACAAAAATCTGGGAGAAGCAATGTTTAGAACTTACTATATAAAGAAAGTAAAAATAAGGGGCACAAGTTGTAGTGGGTTCTGTGCTGCCTACTCAGATCTCTGGCTCAGGCCTGAGGCACTCACTCTTCAAGCTGCTGGTAGTGGTGGCTGCTGAGTCTTTTATGAAATCTCCCCAGAAAGGCCCTTGCCACAGAGAGCTACCTTTTCCAAGGTCATGCTGCTCCCCAGGGTGAAGGGCTGGTTGAGCTACCTGCTGAGGCCTTTGGAATGATTATATCCAATTCAGTTTTATCCTCTGTCAATTTTCACTTCCTTTATTCCCTCATAGATGTTGATCCTGAAGGAACTCTACAGTAAACTTTTTACACACATTATCTCCACCAGAGAGTTTGTCCCTCAACTGCACAATCTGAGAGAAAGGTATATTCCTCCTAGTAGCTAACAGATCACAGTATGTCTCTTAGTAGCTCAACTTTATTAAGAAATTTTCCATAGCTATACTTCATTTTTAGCACTTTAACTACTGACACTAAGTCATTTGTGCCATTCTTCTATTTTCCACAGTTTAAGCTTTGGGTATAGTAACTACTTCACATATAAAGTTTCTTGATACTTATCTCTTTTAATCGGATTATACTTTTCATGTTTTTAAACTGATTCTCCATCTCTAGGGAGGAATGCTTTTTATTTTATTCAATTTTACCTCACAAAATGGAGTTATCCTTATTTTTTCCACATTTGCATTTTCCTGGTACATCTTTGCCAATTCCTTTACCTTCAGTCTTTTGAACTTAGCTACAAATGTTTGTGTTACAGAAACATGCAGTTACTATTCAGCTTTTTTGAGTGTGTCAATTCTCTGACCTTCTTTTGTTTATTTCACAAAGGGATTAACTCCCTTAACACATTATGTTATATATTGGTCTTCTGTGATTTTGTGTTTCTTTTTTATGCTCCTTGCTGTTAATACCATTTTCTATCTTCTACTATTTGGTCTGTTTTTCTGGTCTACCTGCTATCCCCATTAATCTGGAAAATTTCTATATGGAAGATTTTACTTTACTAAAATCAAATAAATGTCCACAGTGGTGAATTACTGTCCTAGTAGGAATCCAGAAACAAACCAACCAACTAAACCTAGAGGTTTAATTCATTTGGTCTGCTTCACACACGGTATGAGTATGGGCTGAGGAAGATAAAATACAATCCTATTTAAAGAGATTTCTATTAGGTTGTTTAAAGATTGAAAAAGACATACTATTAGAGCAGATGTATATGTAATATACAAAGGAATTCACTTAGAATTACCTTATACTCTGAACATAAATCTATGTATTTGCTTTATTACATGAGTAAGGTTATTTGACTTCAGAGGTGGCTCAGAAGATAAAATTCCACTAATTACACAATAGTAAAACAATTACTCTCAAACACATGATTCTCAAAAAACAGTTAAATTATAATTAAAAGTAAAATACAAAAACATACTTCCACAGAAAAATGTATACAATGTTCATGTAAGCATTACTCATAATAGCAATGCGGTAACAACCTACATGCCCATCAAGTGATGAATGTATAAACAAAATTTAGCATCGTCATTACAGTGCATTATTATTTGGTGATAAAAAGAAACAAAGCAGTAATCTATGATACGTGATACATACATGAATGAATCTTGAAAACATTAGGGTAGGTAAAAGAAGCCAATCAGGAAAGGTCACATATTATCTAATTCCATTTATACAAAATGTCCAGAATAGACAAATATAAAGAGACAGAAAGCAGATTAGTGGCTACCTAAGGCTGGAGGTGAAGGAGACAGGGAAGAAAGGGAAATAAAGGCTAATGGGTTTAGAATTTCTTTCAGGGGAATAAAGTGTTGTAAAATTAGACTGTGGTGATAAGGTGCACAATCTTTAAATACAAACACTGGACTGTACACTTTAAATGGGTAAATTGTACGGTATGTGATTTATATTTCAAAAAAAGTCATTAAAGAACCTAGAATACAAAAATTACAAAATATTTCTGTACAGGTATATAGAAAACACAACTCTGGTGAACATTCCATTTTCTATGTTGGTAATGATAGCAGCTTATTTTCTATTCTGCTTCTTTCAGAGCAAAAATAAGCTTGTCACTACTCCATATTAATCAGTGAAATATAATTCTCCAAGAACATGAAAGGCAATGATGTCAGCCAAATTGGCTCCAGAGAAACATTAGAAAGCAGAGCAAAAACCGTTGCTGGAAAATGTTGGAATAAACATTTCAGAATTCTTGAAAATATTCAAAAGTTTACAACAATCAAGTAAACTCAGAATCACATAAAAGGCAACATAAAAACAACAGGAAACCAGGGAAGTAGCTTTGTGCACAGTAATTCTACTTCACATATAGTTTCTTAATACTTATTTCATACCAATTAGGATGGTTACCATGAGAAAAAAAGAAAAGTGTAAGTGGAAATGAGGAGTAATAGGGTCTTTGTGCATGGTCGTTGGAATGTAAAACCGTAGAGCAGGTATGGAAAACGGGTTTGGCGGTTCCTCAAAAAGTTAAAAATAATTACCATATGATTAGCAGCTCTACTTCTGGCTATACACTCCAGTAAAATGAAAGCATGGTCTCAAAGAGATACTTGAACAACCATGTTCACAGTAAAATTCTTCACAATAGCTGAAATGTGGAAGCATCCCAAATATCCGTTGATGAATGGATAACATGATAAATACACAAATGGAATATTATTCAGCCTTACAAAGGAAGGAAATTCTAACATACGTTACAACATGGATAAACCTTGAACACATTATTCTTAATGAAATAAGTAAGTCAGAAAAAGGCAAATACTGCATTATTCCACTTGCATGAAATACTCAGTCGAAATCATACAGGCTGAGAGGAGGGGAGAGTGGAGAGTTATTGTTTAATGGGTGTAAAATAAATAGAATAATCACAAAATAAAAAGAATTCAGGAGATGGATGGTGGTGATGGTTGCACAACATTATGAATGTACTTAATACCACTGAACTGTACACTTAATAGTTAAGATGGTAGATTTCATGTTATGTGTATTTTATTCTACTATAATAAAAACGTGTTTAGGGGAAAATAAATGAAAACATTTCTAGTGTTATGTGTCTTTCATAATAAAAAAAAATCAGAAAAAAAAGGAAATATTTTTGGTATTTTAACTAGTCCTCACCTACCTCTTGTCTAGGAAAATCCACAAGTTTTGTGGAAGGTAACACACTTTCAAACAACCAATGGGTCAAATAACAAATCAAAAGGAAATTAGAAAATACTTTGAGACAAATTAAAATGAAAACACAACATACCAAAAATTTAGGGAATGCTGAGAAAGCAGAGCTCTGAGGATAATTTCATAGCTGTAAATGCCTACATTAAAAAAAGATCGCAAATTAATAAATTAATATTCCAAAGTGATAAAGAGAATAAAAAATAGGAGTAAACTAGTCTCAAAGCAAGAAGATGCAAAAAATAATTAAAAAAGATAAGATAGCAGATTAACAAAATAGATTTTAAAAAAATAGAAAAAAATCAACAAAACCAAAAGTCACTTCTTTGAAATGATCAACAAACCTTTAGCTAGTCTTACTAAAACAATTAGGATAACACAAATACAATCAGAGATGAAAGTGGGAATTAAAACCACTGACTAATAAAAAGGATAAGAGAATCCCATGAACAATTATGCACCAACAAATATGATAAACTAGATTAAACGGACAAGCTCCTCAAAAGATACAGTATTATCAAAACTGATTCAAGAAACAGAAAATCTGAATAGGTTTATAAGAAAATGAATCAATAATCAGAATATCCCAAAAAGAAAACTCAATACAAGATGGCTTCAGTGGCAAAATCTACCAATCGTTTCTATAAAAATTAACACCATACTTCTTAACCTCTTCCAAAAAACAGAAAATATTTCCACATTTGTTCCAAGGAAGCATTACCTGATACCAAAGACATTGTTTAAATGTGTAAGACATTGTTAAAAAACTGCAGAGCAATAGCATTTATGAACACAGATGCCAAAACTCTCAACAAAATACCAATTCTAATAGCACATTAAGAAGTTATATACCATGACTAAATATGATCTACCCCAGAAATGGAAGAGCAGTTCAACAACAACAAAAAGACTATAGATAATACCACATTAACTGAATGAAGGAAAAATATATAATTTCAATTGATGCAAAAATGCATTTGACAAAGTTTAACACATTCATGGCAGAAACATTTAAACTAGGAACAGAAAGTATGTGCTGAAGAATTAATCTCAGGTAAAGAGAAGTCTACTGGTGATCTCTAGGCCAGCGGTTCTCAACCTGTGGGTCACAATCCACAGGAACTATATTAAAGGGCCGCAGCACTAGGAAGGTTGAGAACCACTGCTCTAGGCCCTTGGATACCTTAGATATGTCCTGCCTGGTAGAACTGTCTTTGTTTGCCTAGGTTATGTGGACACAGGATAGTCTAACAACATGATTTATGATGGTGGCTTTGGGGGGAACATACCAGTTCCAACCTCTGGAGGAATTGGAGACTAAAGATATTGATATGAACCTTGGGAAGGGTTGGAGACTGAAGGCCAGCAGTATAGTAGTCCTCCCCTTATCCATGATTTCACTTTCTATGGTTTCCATTACCTGCAGTAAAGTGAGTCTAAAAACATTAAGTAGAAAATTTTAGAATAAGCAATTAAAAAGTTTTAAATTGAGTGCTCTTCTGAGTACTGTGACAAACTCTCATACCACCCTGCTCCATTCCAGCCAGGATGTTAATCAATCCTTTGTCCAGTGTGTCCGTGCTGTACAAGTGTACACTGCCTGTTAGTCACTTAGTAGCCATCTTGATTATCAGACAGACTGTGGCACTAACACAGTACTTGTGTTCAAGTGAACCTTATTTAATAATATTACGTCATAAGGCCTATATCATTCATCTTATCATGATATCATTCATCATATCAAGATGGGTAAAAACAGAGTATTTTCAAAGACAGCCCATACCCATAGAACTTTTTTATAGCACAGTGTTATAATTGTTCTATTTTACTATTATTGTTGTTAATCTTCATTGTGCCTAATTTATAAATTAAACTTTATCAAAGGTGTATGTGTACAAACATAGTATATGTAAGATTCATTACTATCTATGGTTTCAGACATGTACTGCAGGTCTTGATGAAATGTATCTCCCCATGGATAAGGGGAGACTAACTGTATGTGAGTGAACCCCAATAAAAACTCTGGACACCAAAGGCTTGGGTACTTCTCTAACTGACAATACTGTGTGTGGTGTCATACCTCGTAGCTGAGAGGAAAGGAAAACTGAAAACTCTATGTCTGGACTTCTAGATTTTGCCCTATCAGTCTTTTCCTTTGGCTTGTTTTAATTTGTATCTTTTCATTATAATAAAATGAATCACTTTCTAGAGTTCTTTCAGTCATCCAATGAAGGTGGATGTGGGACCCCCAAATGGATAGCCAGCTGTTCTGAAGTGAAGATGGTCTTAAGGAAAATCCCCAAGTTTGTGGCTGGTAACTGGATTAAGGGAAGTCTTATGAGGTTTGTTTCCCCTGAGTATACAACATGACTAACTCCAGAGAAGAAAGAAACTTCTGCAAACAAGAAAAAAAAAATATTATGAAACCCCCATGACAAATATCATACTTAATGATTAATGGTGGAATACTAAAAGCCTTTCCCCTGAGTTCAGGAATAAGACAACGATGCCTATTTCCACCACTTCTACTCAATATTTTCCCAGAAGTTCTAGCCAGAGCAACTGGGTAAGGAAAGGGGTGGAGGCACCTAAACTAGAAAGGAAGAAGTGAAACTAGGGTAAATATAATTTAATCTTAAGGTACAGAAAATCATTTTTAAAAATCCATTACAAAACTGTTGGAGCTACAATATTTAGCAAAGTTGCAATATATAAAATGTAAACTCAACACACCAAAATCAGTTGTGTTTCTATATATTGGCAATGAACAATCTGAAAGGGAAATTAAGAATACAATACCATCTATAATAGCTTCCAAAAAAACATAACACCTAGGAGTAAACTAAGAAGGTGAAAGACTTGTATATAGAGAACTACACAACACTGTTGAAATTAGTTAACTATGTAACAGAGACTAAACTGTGCCTCCTCACATTCTTATGAGGCCCCAAACCCCAATGTGACTGTATTTTAAGGTAGGGCCTTTCTAAAGGTAATTAAGGTTAAGATGAGGTCATAAGGGTAGAGTTCTGTTCCAACAATAACTGATGTTTTTATAAGAAAGGGAGATACCAGAGCATTCTCTCTCCATTCATGCAGAGGAAAGGCCATAAAAGGACACAGCAAGAAGGTGATTGCCTACAATCCAGGAAAAGAGGCCTCACCAGAACAGAAATCAAATTTGCTGGCAATCTGACCATGGACTTGTAGACTAAAGAACTATGAGAAATTAAATTTCCATTGTTTAAGCCACCCGATCTGTGGTATTTTGCTATGGCAGCCTAAGCAAACTAATATAACCTAAGAAAATGGAAGACAACCTGTGTTAACAAACTGGAATACTAAATATTGTTAAGATGGCAAAACTACCAAAGTACTCTACAGATTTAATGAAATCCTTTTGTGATTCCAATGGCCTTTTCTGTACAAGTAGAAAAACTGACCTGCAAATTCATACGGAATCACAAGGGGTCCCAAATAGTCAAAACAATATTAGCAAACAGTAAGGTTGGAGAAGTTATACTTTACCATTTCAACTTACTAGCTACAGTGATCAAATAACATACTACTGGCATATGAACATATAAGCCAGTGAAATAAAACCAAGAGGACATAAAGAAAACCAGATGTGTATGGTCAACTGGTTTTTCTGTAAGGGTGCTGTGATTATTCAATGGGGAAAATATAGTCTCTTTAACAAAATGATGCCGGGACAACTGGATTTCCATATATAAAAGAATGAAGTTGGAATTTTATCTCACACCATATTAAAAAATTAACTCAAAATGGATCAAAGACATATATGCAAGAGCTAAAAATTAAAAAACTCTTTCATTTACAAGAGATTCTTATGGATGATACCAAAAGCATAAACAATAAAAGAAAAAAAAAACTGGATTTCATGAAAATTAGAAACTCCTGTGCATTAATAGATTATCATCAACCAAGCTGAAAGACAAACTACAGAATGGGAGAAAATATTAATATTTACAAATCATATATCTGGTAAGGGTCTAGTATGTGAAATACATAAAGAAATCCAACACCTACTACAACAACAAAAGGACAACCCAATTAAAAAATGGACAAAGGGCCTGAACACATATTTCTAAAAAAAAAAAAAAAAAAAAAAAAAAAATATATATATATATATATATATATACACAACGAGGGAAATGCAAATCAAAAATCATAAGAAAACATTTCATACCCACTAGGATGACTAGAATCAAAGTTCAACAGTATGCATTGACAAGGATACAAGAAACTGGAACTTCATTCACTGCTCTAGTGAGAATATAAAACGCTGTAGCCACTATGTAAAACAGTAGGATGGTTCTTCAAAAAGTTAACTACAAAGTTACCATATGACCTAGCAATTCCACTCCTAGGTGTATACCCAGAAGAGTGAAGACACATATTTGTACATTAATTTTCACAGCAGCACTATCCATAATAGCTGAAAGGTAGAAATAACCCAAATGTCCATGGATGTATAAAGATAAAGAAAATGTAGTATATAGAATAGCATTCACTCATAAAAAGGGTAACTATTGATACATGCTAGACATGGATAAACCTTAAAAAACATTATCCTGAGATAGCTGAGGAAGGGAAGGAGGGAGGGTGTGGGGAGTCAAGGGATTGGGTTCACCTTTTGGGGGCAGGATACAAATATAAGAGGGTCCTTATCTAACAAAAGGAATCAATGTAACCTGCTTCTGTGTACCCTCAATGAATCCCCAATAAAAACAAACAAACAAACACAAAACAAACAAACAAAAAAAATCCTAAGTAAAAGGCCAGACACAGAAGGTCACATATCATATAACTCCATTTTTTTTTTATTTTATTATTACTTTTTTAGAATATAGCTCAAGTGTCTGTCTTGAAAAGGTAGCAGGAAACACACGAAGTTGTCTACCAACTTCTAAAACAAAAGGGCCATTTCACCCTTTTGGCCTCTCCTAGCAAACTGGCACTTAAGTCAAAGAGCTGGAGCTCTCAAAGGCTCTTTTCCAGCTAGTCACACGATTCCATTTATAATGAAATATCCAGAACAGGCAAATCAACAGACAGAGGAAGTAGACTGGCATGATACGAGGGGGTATGGGGAGAAGGGAATGAGCAGTGACTTCTTATGGGATGTGGAGTTTTCTTTTGGGGTGAAGAAAATATTTTAGAATTTAATATAGGTGGTATTAATACTTGCAAAACACTGTGAATATATTAAGTGACACTGAATTATACACTTAAAAATGGGTTAATTTTGTTATATAAATTGTGTCTCAATAAAAAAAGAATATGATGACAGTTTTTTCTACTAACCCGATGGATAATTCCAGCAGAGTGAAGGTGCTTGATTCCACACAGCATCTGATAGAGAAGGTAGGACATTCTTTCATGATCTAGCTCCATCTGAATCACTTGGCAAAGATTTGCATCCATGAGCTCCATAACTATGTAACTTTATGGGTAAAAAAGATGATAGCTAAAGTGTATGGCAATAATCTAAGAAAAATGTACTAAAACAGCAAACTTTTAATTACCACACTTACACATCTTGAAATTCTTCTAGGGATTTCTGTGGTGTGAAAACATTCAAAAGGCCAATTATCTGTGGTAAAGGCAAACAGAAAAATTAGATGCTTACTAATCATTTGGGAACTGCAAATACATGGTTTAAAAACAAAATCCATCATCAGTTTAAAATCTTTCAAATTTTCAAGTACTCTCTTTTATATGTTAAAACTTTAGGACTAGGAGTTGGGGGAAGAGAGAGATAAAAAAGTAGAAGCACAGAGGACTGTTAGCTCATTTCATTTCTGAAGAGTCAATTATCACCCACATTACATTATAAAACCTCTATATAATTTTTTTAGTGAATCTTAAATACCTCCTAACAGCTCCAATCCAATCCAATAGCCCTACATAATCTCAGCTCTTTTCCTTCCCTGGTTTTTCAGAATACTGTACTTGCCTGGATTTCTTCATTCCCAGTCTATTCCCCGTGGTTATCCACAGGCAAACCCTCTTTTCCATCATTGTCTTCAGTCCTTCTCCTTTTCTATCTGTACCCTTTCCCTGGGTGACTAATTAACTATGTCTTTTACTCCAAACATATTTGTGTGGATAACTCCAAAATATATAAGATCTGGCAATTAAGTTTGCAAACTTGCCACTGCGCACTTAAATTGGCAACATTGTACAAGCAACTTGGTAAGGTTTCAAAACCAATGTATATCATCAGTGTCTCACAGCTGACTCACACTTCATGCTGACATGTGGTGGTGTCTTGGTGAGTGGTGTTCATTATTGTTGTGTATTTTTGTCTGCCATCACAAGAATGTCAGAGCTTGAGTTAGAGCAACAAACAAACATTAAATTCCTTGTTAAACTTGGCAAGCGTGAGAGTGAAATCAGGAATATGTTAGCCCAAGTTTATGGGGAAAATGCCATGAAGAAAATGACAGTATACAAATGGACTGAACATTTTTCTGAAGAGAGAGAAAGCGCCACTGATGAAGAGGGGTCAAGGTGACAGTAATGTGCAGAACTGAGAAAAACACTGCAGAACTTCATCAAATTGTGCACCAAAATCATTGGCTGACTGTGATAAGCATAGCAGAGCAAGTAAAAACATTGATAGAAAAACAGTTAGGAAAATCTTGACTGAAAATCTTGGCATGAGAAAGGTTGTGTACAAAAATGTTTCCACAGGAGCTCAACAATGAACAAAATCAAAGGAGAGTTGAAGTTTGCCAAGACCTTCTGGAGAGGTAAAATGATGTTTCGGGCCACGTTATCACTGGTGATGAAACATGGTGTACCAATACAACCCTGAAATAAAGTGTCAAACTGCACAATGAAGTCAGCCAAATCTCCACAACCAAAAATGTTCTGTCTGTCCAAATCAAGAGTCAAAATGATGTTGCTAAACTTTTTTGATATCAGAGGGATTGTTTATTATGAATTTGTACCTACGGGGCAAACAGTTAATCAAGTTCACTATTTGGAAGTGCTGAAAAGGCTGCATCAAAAAGTTAGACAAAAATGGATTGAATTATGATCTGTGCCATAATAAATATTCAAAAGAATGCTGTCCATTCTACTGTTAGTCTGAACTTCAATCTCATTTTCTCCATTCTCTCCACTGCTACTATACAGGCTGAGGAGTCTATCATCTCATCCAGACTGTTCATACCACAATTACTTCTAACACTAGTGTTACAGATGGAATGTTTGTGCCTTTCTAAAATTCTTCTGTTGAAGTCCTGGCCTACAATGTTACAGTAACTGGAGATGGGGGCCTTTGGAAGATAATTAGGGTTAGATTAAGTCACATGATTAGGGGCCCACATAATAAGAGGAGTTAGAGTGCTCAGTCTCTCTCACACTCCTCTCTCTGTCTCTATCTCTCTCTCTCTCCTTCCTTCTCCTACTCTGCTCCTCCCTCCCTTTTCCCTCTCTCTCTCACCCTGTGTGTATGCACTGTGGAAAGGCTATGTGAAGATAAAGTGAGAAGATGCCAACCTGCACCTGTAGTCAGGAGCAGGCCTTCACCAAGAACCGAACTGGCCTTGATCTTGGCCTTCCCAGCCTCTAAAATTTTACAAAATATTTACAAAATAGTCTTTATGTGTTGGGCACTTCTTTGTAAAATTTTGTAATGAATATTTTGCACATACAGGTACAATGAGCTACACTTCCCATTTTCCCTGTGTTTGGAGACTTCAGGGGTGACTTTTGGGACATCCTGTAAGTCTCTATTGTTTATGTTGCCCAGTCTACAGTAGTGTACAGTATTTTGTTGTGGCAGCCTGAGCTAAGACAATTAGGGACCCCAACAATGTTTTTCTAAAAATCCAGCTACCATTTTACTGCCTTTAATACGGTAAAAAGAAAAACAAGACTTACCTCTTCAAAAACTTAAAGCCAACAAATAAATTCCAAAATGACCTAGCAGTATATTCAAAGCTCTACATGATTGGACATCAACTTCTACTAAGTCCTCTATTAAACATCATACCTTAGCCATCCGAGTTTCAAGAATGTTGTTTTCTAGAGCTCTCGATGCCTTTAAACATGCTTTTTCTTATGCTTGTCATTTATCTACTGAACTTAGTTATCATCAAGACAGACCTCTTCTGTATAGTCCTTACAGAGCTGACTTCTCTCTACTTTGTCTCTAGTTACCTTCTAATGTTATCGTGGCATTCAACACATGGTAGCTCTAGTCTCTTTTTCACAACAGCCATGTTCCTACCACATAGAATCCTTATTAGAATGAACTATGTCTTATTCACTTTATATCCCATTACAGAGCAAGGTGGTTGACATGCATTTTAAAATGTTTGCTGACAACTGTATTTAGGGATGGGAATGTTTTTAGGGACATAAAATGTATGAAGGAAAAATCCATGTTACTCCTCTAAGCATTAAGGTTTGTTTATGGAAAGCATTCAAAAAAATAATATTCAGAAAGGGTAAAACAACCTTGTTTAAGATAAGAGTTACAAGATAATAATAAAATATCTGGCTGCTTTAAATTAATTCAACTCTCCCAACCAGAAGTAATGCATATATGGAGAGTTGAACAAGTAGTAAAACTACTCTCATTAATATCTGAGAAATCCCAGAGTAGAAGAGAAGTATTGAAGTTTAAAGGTATCTAGAGACAGACAGGAGACTAGTAGTTCTTTAGAGCTGAGGGAGAGGGGAGGTAGGGGAATGATAGTTAAAGGATTTAGCTATCCTTTTTGAGATACTGAAAATGTTCTAAAAATATGAAGATAGTCCTACATATCTATGACTATATTATAACTCATTGAATTATATACTCCAAATGGGTGAATTGCATGCTATGTGAATTATATCTAAATAAGTTATAAAAAAAAGGATTAAAGCAGACAGTTGTCCTTTTTTTCAAAAAGGAAAATAAAGAAAATAACACAAATTATAGACTGGACAGCCAAGAAAAAGTCAAGAATTGTGAGTAGTAAATGACTACTTGGAAAGAAGTAAAAATTACCAGGTGAGGGTAAAAATTCATTAAGAAATATTGTTCCCTTCTGTCAGAGAAATGCAACCAGATACAGTATACGAGGATTACAAAACAGGCATTTTTGAAACATCTCTAAATAACAACATCCATATGAATAAAATGATGAAGTGGAGAGAAATGAATAATTGTAATAGTTAGAATACAGTTTTTTCAATATATCCAAAGGTTGCTAATGAACTGATTCATCTATTATGAAGACATTCTGAGAACTGGAAAGTGAAGTCAACAAATAAAAAATTAGAATAAAGAAGAAAAGTGCAATCTGTTATTAGTCCAGGGAGAGTAGCTAAATTTCACCTTTGAAATTTAATAGGAAGAAACAATGCACAAGACTTAACTCTCTAAAAACAAGAGGGAAAAAACAAGGATGGGCAAGATGTGACCTGTTAAGTTGCCTGTAACAAAAAAAGTAACTTGCTGATACAATGAGGGTTACATGATGACATGATTTCACCATCGGGTTATAAAGCATATGGGTAAGAAGAGATGACGTGCCTCAGCCCCTCTCTGAGGATTCTATCAAACATGTTATGTGACTTTTCAAAGTACATTCAGAAGTGAGTGACTAAATTAAAAAAGAAATGCAAAACCATCTATGAAAAAAGTGGGAAAACTCAGAGATGTTTAGATCAATAAAGAGATGATCTGTCCAGAGGATAAAACTATTCAAAATGGCAAGACAAGATAAAAATATCCATCCGTCCACCTGGAGTGGAAAACCTCAGTTAAACATTCCTGCTTTTCTTATGTTTAGTCTTACATCCATTCACGGAACAAATATGTTCTAAATACCTACTCTGTCTAGTACTTTTCTAGGTGCTGAGGGGCACTGCCTGGATGAACTTATGCCACTCATGCTATAGGTTAGTAACATACAACATGCTTCTCCATGCTCCATTTAGTTGATGGAGGCATTTTTCTTTGTAGTCACTCAGGCTGGGGAGGTAGAAGTAACTGGAATCCTTCCAAAGAAAACACTGCCATAGCCACAGTCATTAAACTCAGTCCACAGGCTACAAGCTTACAAGGGCTACTAGCAAAACTGTGATGAGCAACATGTCTGCCTCTCACCTGGAATAAGAATGGCTGCCACAATTTCTTCCCTGTTTGTCACTATTTGTAACCTCTTTCTTTGGGCCTTTTTTAATGCCACTCTTCCTCTCTGGAAGATCCTCTTCTTTCACTCCTATTTTTAAGAGTTGGCCTAGATCTACTTTCTCCCAAAGACTTCTCAGTTTATTAAAGCTCACTGAAATTATCTCTCTTCTGAGATCTGACAGTATGGTCCACCCACCATAATCTGACAAACTTCTACTGCTTCTGGTGTTTGATACAGAACTCTTCTTTTAAATTAATTATTTTTTGGAGACAAGAGTCTCACTCTGACAGCAACCTCAAGCTCCTAGGTTCAAAAGATCCTCCTGCCTCAGCCTCCCAAGTAGCTGGGACTAAAGGTGCCTACCACACCAGCTGGCTAATTTTTCTGTTTTCAGTAGAAAATGGAGTCTCATTCTTGCTCTAGCTGGTCTCAAACTACTGACTGAGCTCAAGAGATTCTACTTCCTTAGCTTCCCAAAAAGCTAGGATTACGAGGCAGCCACTGTACCAAGTTGATACTGAACTCTTTATGTACTGGTTTTGTCTTCAGAACAACATTGCAAGCTCCCCTAATAAAAGGAGCCTAAGTCTTAACTTCTATGAACTTTTTCCCTTAGTGATGAATGTAGTAACTCCAGAAGCTTGCACACACTTAGTTCTTAAAATGTGGTAAACTGTATTATCTGCGATAAGAAAGTATTGAACTCATTATATATTTTTTTAAACTCCTTTGGGCAAACGTCTCCAGTCAGATGCTCTCCGTTTAGAACTCTTTAACACTATCACTTACACCATTCACTCCTAGTTTATTTCCTCTCGGCTTGGAGAAATCATTCCATTAAGAAAACCATAAAAATACCAATATAGTTAATGTAAGTTTAAAAAGTATAACTATTTGTTCTTAAAATGAATAAAACTTGTATGTTTAACAAACTGTCATGTGACTTGTATTTAACTTACGTTAGCTTTGAGCCCAGACCACTGTGAAGCATAGATAACTTACATGTCTCTTGACCTATCTTGACCTAATAAAACACCATTGCCCCAAGGAAAAAAACCAAATATTTTTTCTAGTGTGGCAGTCAATGTGTTAAGTCTTTATAATCATTAGAAAATGGAATTAGAAATGTTTTCCTAATTCCCATTAAATATTTCCACAAAGTTTCTGCTAACCTGCTTTATAACCACTGGCTATCTTCAACAGAAAGTGACCAGTGTATACTGCCATCACTCAAAAGGATGGGACTGAGCTATGAAGAACTGATTTAAATCTTATATTCCATATGAATGTTTCAGTGTCAAAGTACAGTGAGAACAATTTCATCTCTGCACTAAGGCTACAGTCTTCTGAAATATCAGCCTGATAGAGAACAAAAAGCAGAAGATGAGATCACGACCGAATCTACAATACATACCTCTTCACAATTCCTTTTGTAAATTAAATGTCAGAAGCCATTTTTCTCTTGATATAATAATGTTGAGAATAAAAATCATCCTTTAAATATATATGTATATGAGGGTTTTCTGGATAGTATTTATGTGTGTCTCTATTATTCATATTACATGACTATATACAAGATAGCCCTCATACATATATCCTTTTTAAATAATGTTTCAATACAGAAGCAATTTAAATCCTCTAATATATAAAAAGCGCTTGGTATTCATGATCTTGATTTCATCTGTAATTAAGAAATCTAAAATGTTCACTTACATTTTTGTGATTAACACATTTCATAAGAACTAGCTCTCTGTAGGCCCGCTTAGCATGGGTTTGATTCTGAAATGGCCGGCTTAGCTTCTTGATTGCAACATTTCTTTCAAGAATGGCATCATAAGCAGCACTGTAATAAGAAATTTAAAAATAAAATACTTAAGCAAGTACCTGTAAAAATGAATTTATGAATTCATGCATGAAATATTCATGCAGATTCCTCACTTTTCTCCAAAGATAAATACAAGTGAATTAGTTTCCAGTCTATGATGCTCAACTTGTGTCTTCTACACCTATTACAGTATATTCCAATAATGCAAAGCAATTATTTCTTAAAATGTTCATGAATCCAAAGAGACAATGGATTGTGATGATAGAGGCCCTGCCTGCCTCTTATGTTGCCTCAAAGATCTACCTAGCACATAGTGGGCACTGAATATACAAATGCTTAATAAGTATTCAGGTGAAATACATAGAAAACTTTAAACCTAACTGAATTCTCTGATCTGCACCTGCATCAAGGTAAGGCAATCTAAAGAAGTCATGTGGTCATGAACTCTACTCAAAAGAGTTGCTAAAAAATTCTACATGAACACTTCTATACTCTCAGACACAACACAACGAACACTGAAGAGGAAGGCACATACAGAGGTTATGTATATAAAACATTTTATATTTTTTAAAAAGCCTTTAAAATTTGTTTTGGAGGAGAAACTAACAATTGAAATGTTTATAAATATAAATACTATATTTCAGAGCATCAGAAGCTGCTTCATAACAGGAATGCAAAATCATCATACTCAATACTCTTCCTATTTTTTCTACCCCATGACACTGACCATATGGCACCTTTCCTACATGACAGGTCAGTAAAACTAAAGCACAAATAAAGTGAAATTATAGAATTTAATGAGCAAAAGACCTCAAAAATCATTTGGACTACCACTGCCTAATACAGGGCCAGTAGTTGAGATCTTTGTTCAAAGTTCCTGAGAAAGTTAAAAGCAAAGCTGAGACTAGAAGACTAAGACATGAAGCCATGCTTTCATACTGGAACACAAAACATAATCTGAAAGACTATGCCTGTCAAAAAAAAAATGTTTATGAATAGGTCTGACCAAATTAAAAAAAACAAAAACACTTTAGAAATCATGCAAAATTTTTAGAAGTTATGACTACATTCAGATAAAGCAGGTTTTATTTTTAACCATTAAATTCATTTATATTAACATCCTATCTGTCAAATCAAAGGTGTGTTTCAAACTCTGAAAAGTTCAAAAGGTCTGAGCAGATTTTTTGAATCTACTGTATGTACTATTTTACATCCAAGGAAATTAAATTTATAATTGATTCTTAAATGTGTACAAATCTAAAATACCTGGGGAATAAGAGGCTCCAAACCAGATCCAATAAATCTTAACTGTCTATGGTTTGGGCAAAAAAAAAAAAAAAACCATGTTTTTGTTTTTAATTAAATTCTTTAGTTGACTCTGATAATAACACAACAAATTTTGAAATGTTTGTGCTTAACATTTCATAATAATCTTTTACAGAAATTATTACTTTAAGCAAAATTGGAAAATACTTATTATTTAGAACAAGGGTTTGTCAAAAGGTCTTAAAGTCCCTCCCAAAGTAATTTTTTAAATTGTGATGTATGAATTTCAAAGTACACTTACCTGAGGATAGGTTGACTAATGTATTTTAAAACACTAAGTACCATGTATACTCGAGTATAAGCCGAGTTTTTTCCGGCACAAAATTTGTGCCGAAAAACCCGAACTCGGCACAAATTTTGTGCAGAAAAAACTCGGCTTATACTCGAGTATATATGGTACTTTATAAAAACATAATCCTCACAACAACTCTGTAAAGTAAGTTAGAAAACAGGCTTATAAGTGTTAATTTGCCAGGAGTCACAGAGCTAGAATCTGAATAAAGAGCTGGCTTTTAGAATCCTGACTATATAATATTATATTTTTTAAATTTTTGGCTGGTTAAACAGTTAAATACAATTACAATGATAATTAGCCAGCCAATATGGTTTATAAAATGACCCCAACTTCCATTTTTATTATAATATTATAGTTTAAGAATACAAAAAAGGGAATAAATGCCTGTGTTTTCATTACACAAATTTGCTAGATCTTAACACTATATCACAATTACTCTGAATTTTAAAAAAAATTAATATAATAGTATAGGTAAAGCTTTCTTTCTTTTCTCTATTCTCAGAGGTAACCAAGATAGTAAGTTTGGCGTTCTACACGTTTTAAACTACATAAAAATGGTACAATAATGTATATTTTGCATCTTGCTTTTAAACCCAATACTACATTCATGAGTTTATCCTCGTTGACACGACAGCTCCAGTTCATTTCAAATGTATAGTATTTCACTGTATAACTGTATCACAATTTTTTAGTCTTTTGTTGATAGATTTGATGTTATTTCTAATTTTTGCTTTTATAAACAGTGTTGCAAAGAATATTCCTATACATGCCTCTTTGTGCACATGTACAAGAGATTTTCTAGAACCTAGAAGAAACTCTGGATCATAAACACTTAGAGTTTATGTTTTATTTTAACTATACTCTGAAACAAATTTGGTTCAAAAAGAAGTAATAAAGATGTAATTATGCTTGAGTGAGGCTTATAATTTCCCTCCACTGGCAGCTGCTTATGTTAATTTAGTGAGCTAGAATCATTAGCAGAACTATCCCAAGGAGTGTTTTGCATTTCATTTTATAAGGAATTATGCTGATCTATAAAGCCTGAGTGAGTCTTTTGTAGAAATTAGCCTGTAAATCAATTTTAAAGATATGTACAAGTTTTGAAATACGTATAGTAAGAGGTTATTAGCTGACTTCATTCCCTGGGGTAAAATAAGATTTCTGAAATTCCAGAGTTGCATTACCATGTGGAAGTGATAATTAAGTGAAGCTTCATATTAAACAATTAGTTATGGGAATAGATGTATACATAGTAAAATATGCCACTAATTTTGCCCTTATGCAGATTGTCTGTCTCTACATGGCTTATGACCAAGTATTTAATCATAGCTTATAAAAGATAGCAGTGCTAGTAATAAAGTTATGTTTTATGAATAATACAGGTTGAGCATCCCAAATTAAAAAATCTAAAATGTTCCAAAATTCAAAACATTTTGAGCACTCAAAAATGACACTCAAGGAAAATGCTCATTGGAAACATTTCAGATTCAGATTTTGAATTTGGGATGGTCAACCAAGGCAAGTATTCCAAAATCTGAAGCATTTCATATAAGGGACACGTAATCTATAATTCCCAAAGAAAACAATTTGCCATATTATAGCTTTAATTTAATTTTTATAGTTTTAAATTTTGTTTTTTTTTTTTGAGGCAAGTTAAGTATTTGCCAAGTAATCTGTGTTACAATGGGAGAAAAGGCAGTATTTAAAGTGATTGTTTGCCTAATTTTTGGAAATGAAAACTTACCATACTATTCCTTGAGCTCCTGAGCCTATAGGTTTTAAATTCTGATATCGTTTCAGTACTGTGAATGTAGAATCTCCAATCTCTACACTATAAAAATTGTTGTCACGCTTACTTCTGCTCATGATGGCAAGCAATTAATTTAATGGCTTCATCCAAAACTTCAAGAAGCTGCAAAATGGAACAAAATGTGATATTAACAAAATGAACCTGTTTAATCTTAAAATTAGTCCATACTCTCTGTTTACTAATATTAATACAGATCATGTTAAAAGAGCCACTTTATAAAAATAGTTAACAGCCTCATTTAGTATCAAGTGGAAGGAATAACAAGTGGTAGTAAGTTGATTAGCACATGTCACCCCTGCCTAAAACACAGGACACATGGGTCTTTCATTTTAACAGATCCCCTGACCCCTAACAGCAAACACCTGGTGTAATGCATGTGCTGAGGCTGTAACAGTTGGAAGGATAAAAAGCTGGATAGAAACTATGAGATCAAGAAGAGATATAGAGATAGAGAGAGATGGATAGAGAGATAGAGATATAGAGAGAGATGGACAGAGAAAGAGATAGAGAGATGGATAGAGAGATAGAGATAGAAAGAGAGAGAGATGGATAGAGACAGAGATAGAGATAGAGAGATGGATAGAGAGATAGAGATAGAGAGAGAGATAGAGAGATGAATAGAGATAGAGATGGGGGGTATTTAGTAATATTAGGGTATATGAGACCATTCTAAACTCTCTGAAGTAGCATAAATATGATCTAAGTTCTAACCACAGTTCTTTCACTATTTTCAGGATTAGAAGTCAAGGCAGTCTTTTCCTACCCATTTGTGTACTAGTTATTGATAAACCTGTTATCTATCCTTATTACGCAAGACAACTCTAACCTACTCTTCCAATAAATCATGAAATCAGTTACATTGAAAGAATTACTTTGTTGTGGTAAGATAATGCTAATGAAAAAAATCTTTATGTGACTTACATTGAATATTTATTGTTATCTAACAATCAGTGCCTACCATAAGCTAGGCCTATACTAAGTCCTGGGGCCAGATCACCAACTTTAGTAAGGTGATTATTACAGTAGTATAGGATGAAAAGCACTGAAGGGTGGAAAGCAAGTGACTGCTTTAACCTAATCCCTGGGTATTAGGTGGAGACTGTGTTGCAGGAATAAGGGGGAGCAAGAGTGGAACAGGAAAACTGTAGAGGCTATTATATAATAATCCAGATGAAAGAGACAATCAGTGAAGATTCTTAGATCTAAAGAGTTAAAAATAAACAACAACAAAAAAACCCAATGTTCAGTGAAAAATCAGGCTAAATGTAACTAGAAACAAATGAGGAATTACTCTTGAGTAAATTTCAAAAAGGTCCAGAGAAGTATTTTCAAAGTCACTAACTGGACTAATCATTCCAGAGAGACTGTCTGAAATGACAAGCCTCATAAATTTTGCCTAAGTGGACACAGCACAGGTTTAAAGAAAGGAATTCTGGTAATTATTTAAACACTCAGCTATGTTCATAGAATGATCAAATACGGGTACCTAATCCCTTATCCTAAACCTGGATTCCTTCTTGCCTACTAGAAGAGGTAAATAATGAAGAAGAGAAGTGAAAAGAGGAAAAGAGAAAAGTGATGGTCATCAGGCTCTGCATTAAATATCCTACACTTTCATTCTGGAAACTGGTCTTTACAGGGCATGGGGAGAGTAATATTGATCTCTAGTATCTAAGAATATGATCAGAGTCTGAGTGCCAAGCCAATGGTGTTTTCACCTCCAGGAAGGTTAAAGAAACTTCTACCTCAGCATTTAAACTGCCTAAAGATTGGATTTCCTAAGCATACTTGGAGTGGTATACCTCTTTTAAAAAGATTAAGGATCCAAAGAAAAAAGGGTACTCTCGTCCTTTACAGGAGTTCACTTCCTGTCAATGACAAAGCTAAGTAAAACATGCCTACACTAGGGCAGGTTTCCTTTCCACTAAAAGAATAACAACAAGGAAAGGCTTTTTTCTATTCTCAGAACAGGGTGACCCAGTGAAGAGTGGGATCCCTTGTGCCCATGTGAAGCCGGAACAAAGCCGTGGCAACCAACTGAGCATGGAGAGTTATGGCAATTAACCAGAAGCAGGGCAGTGGCAGGCAGCCAGCCTCCAAAGTAGACAGCCCAGCTAGTGGTACCCCTGGCAGCACCCACAGCTATCATTCCCAAGAATAAGAGATGGAGAACTATTAGGTTGTTTCAAAGGTTTTGTCCGTTTTAATGTCATGTGTTTTTGTAGCTCCCTATCTCAATAAATATTTATTCTACTGTGTCGTGCCATATACTGATCGATGGAGAATTTTGTACTCTATACATTGATGCTATTCATTTTTTTCTACTTTTAATTTTTTTTATTCTTTTCAGCCTATTACTATATGATGTCATTAAGCGATTTTCGACCAATTTTTCTCTACGAATTC
>CAUYPK010071564.1:0-12147 GCA_963574355.1 Loris lydekkerianus | reverse complement strand
GCTGGAACATATTCTTCTTAGTAAAGTATCTCAAGAATGAAAGAAAAAGTATCCAATGTACTCAGCCCTACTATGAAACTAATTTTTGGCTTTCATATGAAAGCTATAACCCAGTTATAACCTAAGAATATGGGGAAGGGGGAGAGGAAGGGGAGGGACGGGGGAGGATGGGCAGAGGGAGGGTGATTGATGGGATTACAACTGCGGTGCATCTCACAAGGGTACATGTGAAACTAAGTAAATGTAAATTGTCTTAACACAATAACTAAGAAAATGCCAGGAAGGCTATGTTAACCAGTGTGATGAAAATATGTCAAATTGTATATAATACCAATGTATGGTGCCCCATGATCACATTAATGTACACAGCTATGATTAAAAAAAAAAAAAATGCCTTGTAAGGTAACAAGGGGAGGTGGGAATTTTTTGGAAATGATGCTTGCTCTCTGTTTGGAGTAAGGAGCAACAATTTAGTTATGTACTAATTAGTCTATCCTTATAAGCCTTTTTCTTATCTTCCACTCACCTATCCTTCTCCAACTTCTTCACAAAACCTTCAGCAGAAATAAAGTATTTCTTTGTGTGTGTTTGCATATTAATGTGTTGATTTGCTATTGTGAGAAAGAGATTGAATATTATTATCATTTGGGCTGAATAAAAGAACCATTTTGGTCTCTCTCTTCTCATTTTAATGCTTTCCTTGGTAGGGAATGAGAAGGAGGAATTAGAGGTATAGGCAGAAGAAAAATAAAATTTCTGTGCACATATGAGGAATTACATTATTTTTACCTGATATTTCTCTATATAATAGTGCTTTTTATCTTTCATAAGAATTAATCATCAAGAAATACAAGACACTGGAATAGTGCATTTTTTTTTTTTTTTTTTTTTTTTTTTACCCCCAAATAACTCAGTCCTAGGATTTAAAAATCTCTGTATGACATTTTGTATGTCAAAGATGGCAGCTCTAAAAATCCATCAAACCAGACAGGTCATACCGCTACTAGAAAGGAAAATTCTAACATGGTCCAACTGCCTTACTTGCCTTTTAAAAATATAAATGGACAATTCTTCACATGCACACTGCTAAAATTAAATGAGCAGTATGAGATGGTGAACAGCAAAATAATAAAGTGCCTGAGCTGTCTGCTCCTCACTCAGTGGGGAGGTAGAGACTCCATGGGAGGTAGAAGGATAAAAGTAGGCCAGCAGTTAGTGTTCTCTGGTTCTCAGAGAGGAGGCTGGGGCAGCACTGGCAGCTGGGCTGTAAGTTGGAGAGGAGAAGAGAGTGGGAAGAACAGGTGGGCTTGACTTCACCTTTTTCCTCTTACATATGGTTCAAAAGCTGTTTCCCTGTCAATCCCACTGTCCACTTTTCCCTCCTCACCCCAGGGAAGCATCCATTTTAGAGATAGTGTGTCTGTCAAAACACCTGGACCTTGACTAGTTGAAGGCTATAGCACCCTGGAGATTGTCCTTTATTAAGATACTATATTTCAGTCTTACTGGAATGAAACTGACTCCTTAGTTCAAGGCAGGTGAAAGGGTTTTCAGAATGGGCAAGGATGGACTCAAGGATGGGTCTGGTGCTTAAGTTCGCACCATGAAATTTGTACTTCCCTGTGTTTGCTGATATTTTGTTAAAGACAGTTTCTAAGAGTTGTTGCTAATCCTTGGGACTTACTGGGGATATTTCTTCCTCCTTCAGACTTTCTTACCTATGCCTAACATAGTTTCTTAAAGATCTGCTGAGAACAGCTGAAGAATTAAAAAAACATTTTTTTTTTTTTTGAAATAGGACTTAAACAGCTACCAACATTCACTTCCATGAGAAGTTATACTTAGAAAATTATTCCCCCCTGCAATCTCCCTACATGTATTTGATTTTGGTGGGACAATTGAGGAGGAAACATGCCAAATAAATATAATATTCATGGTGATGAACTGTTTATCCACAGGATAATGGCTGCACATGTTTGACAGAGAGTTGCCAATATTTACACTTGTGGCAACAAGGCCATAGACTAAGACATTTTTGAAACATTGTTTTTAATACTTACTCAGGTTCTGAATGCAGAAAGAAAAGAAAACAAAACAAAACAGGTCATCCACCAGTTAGAAGCCAGGTAACTGTTCATCTCTGTTTTGAACATACTAGTTAACAAATTCTCTTTTATACATGAATACAACCCAAACATATCCTCCCCTGTCTGCTACTTACCAGGAATTGTTTCAAAATCTATATAAGGAGCCTCTGTATTCAGGAAGTAAAAAATTTACAACATGCATTGAGAAGCAATTCAAGTAAATATTTTGAAAATCAGGAAAAGAACAGCAAACATAGGTAAATTACAAATGTAGTCAGAGATGCAGGTAAATATTTTGTAAATAAGAGGAGTTATGGCAGACAAAGTATTCTGATTTAGATATGCATTTGACAAGAAAAGGAATCACAGAATTTGTTCAAAATTACAAAGGCAATATGACATTGAGGTTATAAAGCACTAAAAATAATTTTTATTAGTTGAGTTTTTTAACTTTCAGAATGCTATGTATCATGAAGGGGGGTTGTGTGCATGTTTGTATTTCCCTTAAATCACCCCACTGAATTCTTTTTTTTCTGGGATAGTTTAATCTAACAATTGAAAATAATTTTGTTTGTTTTTCTACTGATTTTATATCAATAGATCAACCCTATTGTATTTATTTAAAGTTGTGGTTTGTGAAACTCAAGTGGTTGGTTCTAAGTCACACAGCTGGTTCTAGAAAGAGGATTAGATTTTGAGAGAAGCTATAGAGATGCTATTCTTTTGCCTCAATTATTAGCCAAGCCATATTGGTTTACTATATGTAGGGCTAAGTGCTCACTGCATAAATAAACCAGCAAGTAAACTGTGCACATTTACAGGTTAAGGGTTAGCTTTCCAGGAGGTGGCAGTAATGAGCAACAATTAAGGGTATGGGCTCATCCCCAGCTGAGAAGATTGGTTAGTTTTCCTTTGAACTAAGTGGCTATGGCATAGCCGATATGTGAAGACCTGCAAACAAACGATAGGCTTTTAAGAAAATTTTTATTTTAGTTTTTTCCAGATTGATAATGTTAAAGTCAGTTGGGGAGGCTACATCTCCCCAAATTTTTATACTGTCTGCTTTTGTCATTGTCTATTTTCTTTTTTTATTGTTTGGAATTAATTGAGGGTACAAAGAATTAGGTTACACTAATTGCATTTGATAGATCAATTCCATCTTATGATTTGGTCCTGCCTCCAAGAGGTGTGCCTCCACTCTCCTCCCCTCTCCCCACTTGCTCATTCCTCTACCCCCCTCCCCCCGTTGTATTAGCTCATCTACTGCCTTCATATTAGAATAGAGTACATTGGATTCTTACTTCTCCATTCTCATGATGCTTTACTAAGAAGAACGTGTACCACCTCCCTCCAGGTTAATACAAAAGATGCAAAGTCTCCATCTTTTTTAGTGGTTGAATAATATTCCATGGTATACATATACCACAGCTTATTAGTCCATTCCTGGGTTGCTGGGCATTTAGACTGTTTCCACATTTTGGCGATTGTAAATTGAGCTGTGATAAACAGCCTAGTCCAAATGTCCTTAGGATAACAGGATATATATCTTTATATATATCTATCTATATCTATCTATCTATCTCTCTCTCTATATATTTATATATATCTATATATATCTATATATCTATATATCTATATCTATATCTATATCTATATATCTATATATATATATATATATATATATATATATATTATATATAATATATATATATATTTTTTTTTTTTTCCCCTGGGAAGGTGCCTAGTAAGGGGACTGCAGGATCAAATGCAAGGTCTAATTTGAGTTCTTTGAGGATTCTTCAGACTTCCTTCTAAGAAGGTTGCATTAGTTTGCAGTCCCACCAGCACTGTAAAAGTGTTCCCTTCTCTCCACATCCATGCCAGCATTTACAGCTTTGAGACTTTGTGATGTGGGCCATTCTCACTAGGGTTAGGTGATATCTCAGGGTAGTTTTGATTTGCATTTCTCTGATGATTAGGGACAATGAGCTTTTTTTCCATTTGTTTGTTAGCCATTTAGTCTGTCTTCTTTAGAGAAGGTTCTATTCATGTCTCTGGCCCAGTGATATATGGGATTGTTGGGCCTTTTTTGTTGATAATTTGAGTTCTCTGTAGATCCTGGTCATCAAGCTTTTGTCTGATTCATAATATGCAAATATCTTTTCCCATGCTGAAGGTTGTCTGTTTGCTTTGGTTGTTGTTTCCTTAGCTGTGGAGAAACTTTTCAGTTTAATTAAGTGCCATTTGTTTATTTTTGTTGTTGTTGCAATTGCCACAGAATTGTTCTTGATAAAATTTTTCCTCAGGCTGATAACTTCAAGTGTTTTCCTCACACTTTCTTTGAGGATTTTTGTTGCTTTGGTCCTTAGTTTAAATCATTTATCCATCTTGAATCAATTTTTGTAAGCGGTGAGAGGTGTGGGTTCAGTTTAAGTCTTGTACATGTGGTTATCCAGTTCTTCCAACACCATTTATTGAATAGGGATTCTTTTCTTGAGTGTATATTCTTGTTTGGTTTATCAGAGATCAGGTGGCTGTAGATGTTAGTTTCATCTCATGGTTTTCTATTCAGTTTCCAAATGTCAATGTCTCTGTTTTTGTGCTAATACCATGTTGTTTTGATCACTATGGCCATGTAGTATAGCTGAAAGTCTGATAGGGTGTTACCCCGGCTTTGTTTTTATTACTACGAATTGCCTTGGCTATATGGGGTTTCTTCTGGTTTCATACAAAACAAACAATTATTTTTTCCAAATCTTGAAAGTATGATGATGATATTTTAATAGAGATGGCATTGAATTGGTAGATTGCTTTGGGTAGTATAGACTTTTCTACAATGTTGATTCTTCCCAGCCGTGAGCATGGTATGTTCTTCCATTTTTTAATATCCTCTGCTATTTCTTTTCTTAGGATTTCATAATTTTCTTTGCAGAGAGACATCACATCTTTTGTTATATACATGCGTAGGTATTTCATTTTTTTTGAGGCATTTTTTAGTTGGGAATTTTTTTATTGTTTCTTTGATCTAAGTTCTTGAAATCCTTCTGTTCAAGTGATCTATTTCTTCTTGATTAAGTCTTGGGAGAGGGTGTGATTCCATGTATTGACCCATTTCCTCCACATTGTCAAATTTCTGGGCATAGAGTTTCTTGTAGTACTCAGAGATGATCTCTTGTATCTCTGTGTCATCTGTTATTTCCCCTTTAATGTTTCTGATTGAGTTTATTAGAGATTTTAGTTTTCTATTTCTAGTTAATCTGGCCAAAGGTTTATCAATCTTATTTATTTATTTTTTTTTGAAAAACCAACTTTTTTTAAAATTAATTTTCTAAGTGATTCTTTTGTTTTCAGTTTCATAATTCTCTGATTTAATTTTGGTTATTTCTTCTGCTGGGTTTGGGATTAGATTGTTTTTCTTTTTCCAATTTCATAAGATGTTCATGAGTTTGTTGATATGCTTTCTTTATGTTTTTTGGATGTAGGCATTTAATGGGATAAATTTTCCTCTTAAGACTGCTTTTGCTGTATCCCACAGGTTTTGGTAACTTTGTTGTTATGTGTGAGGAATTTAACAATTTCCTTTTTTATTTCTTCCTGAACCCAACTATCATTCAACATAGGTTTGTTTAATTTCCAAGTCTTTGTGTGGAGATGAACTTTTTTTTTTGAATTGAGTTCCACCTTTATTGCCTTGTGGTCTGAGAAGATACAAGGTATAATTTCTATTCTTTTAATTTAGTGAGGTTTTATTTGTATTCTAGGATGTGGTCAATTTTGAAGTACGAATCATACTTCAATGTATGAAGAAAATGTATGAGAAAATGTATGAGAAAAATGTATGAGAAAATGTATGAGAAAAATGTATATCTTTGGCCTTGGGGTGGGGTGTTCTGTATATGTCTATTAATATAGTGTACGTCTATTAATTCCATTTGTCCCAGGGTTACATTTAAGTCCTTTGTATTTGTGTTTATTTTCTGTTTAGAGGATCTAACCAGTTCTGTCAGAGAGGTGGTAAAGTCCCCAACTCTTATGGTGTTATGGGAATATCATATTGCTCAGACCCATGAAGGTCTGTTTCTTAAATCTAGAAGCATTTAAATTGGGAGCATAAATATTTAAAATGAAAAATGTCTTCTTGTTGTATTGATACTTTGACCAGTATAAAGTGTTCATCTTTGTCTTTCTTAAATTTAGTTGCTTGAAATCTGCTTATATCTGAAAAAAAGATTGCAACTCCTCCTTTCTTCTGATTTCCATTTGCTTGAAATACTGTTTTCCATCCCTTAACCCTGAGTCCTCATTTGTCCTTCAAGGTTAGGTATATCTCCTGGAGACAGCATATGGATAGCTTGATTATTTTTTCTTTTTCATCCAATCAGCCAACCTGTGCCTCTTCAGTGGGGAATTCAGTCCATTGACATTTATTGAGAGAATTGATAAGTGTGGTGGAGTTCTATTCATCTTATGTTGTGAGAGACCATTGTGTAGTTTTATCTTTTGCATCTTTGTGGAGTCCTTTATCTTCTAGGTGCTTACTTTGCTGGTGGTCCATTGTGATGGTCAGTGTTGAGAATAGGTCTAAGAATTACCTATAGAGGTGGTCCTGTTGTGGTGAATTTCCTCAATGTTTCTATGTCAGTAAAAGGTTTGATTTCTTCATCATCTTTGAAGCTTAGTTTAGCAGGATACAGAATTCTGGGCATATTAACCAATGTGATGTAAGGATTCCTAATTCTATTTGAAATCAGCACATTGTACCCCATAAATGCATTAATGCATACATGATCTATGTGTTTATGATTTAATAATAATAAAAATAAAAAAGAATGTTGAAGGTAGATCTCCAGGCTCTTCTTGCTTGTAAGGTTTCAGTCAAAAAGTCTGCTGTCACCCTAATGTCTCTGTTTGTGTAGGTCAGTTGGAGCTTACTCCTGGCTGCTTGCAGAAATTTTTCTTTCATCTTGACTTTGGACAAGTTCATTACAATGTGTCTTGGAGAGACTCTGCTTGAGTTGATGTTGTATGAATGTCTCCAGATTGATCGATGATGCAGAGAAATGAGTCCTGCAGTGAAATAGTCTGAGTAACAAGGAGGACCACTTACATTATCATGGCAAGTGGCAATCTTTATTTCTTCCACCAAAGCTTATATAGGCACATAACGTAATCAATAAACACATGGCTTAAACCTTGGCTACAGGCCTTTTACTGCCTGGTACTTACAGATATGGATAAACCAGATTAACTGATAACCATTTTACTAACATTATCTAAAGCTATTCTTATGGGCTAAGGTTTAACCGGTTTAACTGATAACTACTTCACTAAAGTTATTCTTATGCTAAGTAATCAAAAACAAAACCACAAAACAAGACTCTGGGGAAATAAGCTGTTTGAATGCTTGACCATCTGGAGGCTGTTAATCATCTTTAGGAAGTAGTCTGGAAAATCCTGAGATATACAGGTGACTGCCTACAGACCTTCCTCCACAAAGCTCTGCCCTAAATCACTTTTACATGAACTCCACATACGGAGTTTTATCCAGGATTTTTTCCTTTCTAACTCACAAAAGACTTTATACTTGCCTTCACAAAATGGAATCATTTAAAGGTTTACTTATAGGCTTTTTGCTTATAAGTTGAGATGACCCAGGATTTGGTATCCATCTGAAAGGAGTGTGTTGGGGGCTTTAGTAAAACTTGGGAAGTTTTTTATTTATGATAGTCATCAGTAGGACTTCTATTCCTTTGGGACAATCTTCTTCCCTCTCAGGGATTGCTACTATTTATATGTTTGAATGTGTCATGGAGTCTCATAGTTCTTTAAGCACCTGTTCTGCTTTCTCTCTCTTCTTTTCTGCCTGGGTTAACTAAAAAACTTTGTCCTTTAGCTCTGTGGTTCTTTCTTCTCCATGGTATAACCTACTGCATCTTTACATCCCCCGATTTTCTCCTTCATTTCCTTAAGCTCTGCCTTATCCTTTCTAAATTCTACATATCTTTTGTCTTGGTTCTGTCTTTTCATTTTCTTGTCCATTCCTTTTATTGTCTTTATTATCTATATTTTTAATTCCCTTTCTGTCAAGTGGATTAATTATTTACAGATGGATCCTTCTGCAGGAGCTTCCTCATGGTCCTTTGGGGGAATCCCTCTGTTTCAGCTTTTTATTTTGCTCAAATTTTTCTGTTGGTTCCTCCTCATGCATTCTTTCTTGTTCAACTCCTTGACCTCCTTTTTTCTTTCTCATCCCCTCCTTTGCTTTAAATTACCTTGTCTCAGAGCTTAGGTCTTAAAGTGGCCTCAACCTGAGCAAAGCCAAACCCTTTCTTGTGGCCATATAGAAGTCCTTGATCTTGATGACAATATATTGCAATGTGTCTCCAGGATAACTGCTGATGTTATGGTTTGTTTTAGGAGATAAAGAGCATAGCCAACAACCTCTATGGTCCTTATTCTTAACTTAGTTGCCTTCAGTGATCACCTATTTGTTTCCTAAGCATTTAGACCCAGCTGTGTGTGGATCTTACAGCTCATAAGAATCCTTCAGGGGAAGGTCTCACAGTGTCCCCTGTTTCCAGTTCTTGGAGAATGTGGGAGTCCCTCAGCCTGTCCCAAGAGTGGAATTCTGGTTCCAGTAGGTGCAATTAAGGCAGCCATGCTTTAGGCCCCTGCTAAGACTGTCTCAGGACCTTTCCAGACCTTGTCAGTATGGATGCCTTGCCAGCCACCAAACCTATGGCACATCCTCTCCATCTGGCATTCAAATCTGTATACTGTTTGCTGTATACTGTTTGAGTCCACCCACTCTTCCAAGCTTTTCACTCAATGTACAGCTTCCCTCAACAACTGGAAACTCCAGATAGGCTTCCTCCCATCCTTGACCTCCATGGGAGCCAGCCAATCCCAGCCAGTTGCAATAACTTGCCTAATTCTTGAGATTTCTACTGCTCTGGATCATATGCTCTATCCAGCTCACCACTACCTCACTATGCACCCTGAGCTATGACTTTGGGTAAGGTCCCCATACCAGGTGTGGCTTAGTTGGGACGTTAGTGATTTGAAGGCTTAGCCAAGGCTAGAGGACCCTCCCCTGCCAAGTAGCTAACTCCTATGGTTGGAAAATTGGAGCTGATTTTTTGGGGAAAAGCCTCCATCCTTTTGCTGCACACCTGTAAATAGGCCTGGTTCCAAAAAAATGAAGCTGCAATGCCATTTACAGCCTATCAATGAATGTCCCACTTCTGCTATACTTCAGTAATCACATAGACTAGCTCTATTTTGATACAAAATGAAACAGATATGGGAATGAATACAGGAAGTAGAAACCATCTGGGCCCATCTTAGAGGCTGACTATCATAGTCTATTAAGAGAAGATGACTTTCCTTTTGCAAATAGTTGGGCTAGAATGTGTGTTCACTAGAAAGCTGTTGCTAGTTTTTGTTATTACCATATATACTTGAGTATAAGCCAAGTTTTTTATAAGCCAAGTTTTTTGGGCACAAAATTTGTGCCGAAAAACCTGAACTCAGCACAAATTTTTTGCCGAAAAAACTTGGCTTATACTCGAGTATATATGGTAGTTTGTGATGCTGAGTATCATATATAGAAGAATGGACATAGACTTGTGACCATTGTGATCACCTGTAGGGTAATTATGCTAGAATTACTATCAAAGATTGATAGTGAAGAAAACAAAAACATCTTCAACCTCAATTGTATTGCCAAATTAACAAAGCAAAAGTAAATACCAGAAAACAAAATGAAAAACAGATAACCCTGGAATGGATAAAAACCTCTGCCAACTTTTTATATTGAAGACTAAGATGAAAAACCTGTCCTCTTTTGAAAAATAACTTTCACTTTAAAAGGGAAAGAAAGAAGTTTGTAGTCTGTGAACATTACAAAACATGACACAAGAAATTGCCAAGATATTTTATTCTTTTTTCTGCCAAGTAACTCAATGATTAAACTGTACTCCTTATTTGATCTTACTGTAGTACTGAAACTGTCATGTTCTGCAGAATAGAGACATTTGTTTCCTCTGCACTCGTTGATTAGTGGTTAAGGTTGGCATTGTACTTGGCTGGCTTATATTCTGGTGTATGATGACTAATTGGGCTGAACTTTGATGATGGAGAGTTGGGATGGGGAAGTGAGTGGGTGGCAAAGTGTCCACTATTGTTACTTCCTACCTCTAAATTTCTTCTTCCAGGACTCTATTTATCACCCATCTCAACTTTTCTACTCCCTTGGAACCTGCAGGATGATAAATCTCAATGTGAGTGACCAAAGACATTTTGACATATAAAGAATTCTTTGACCAAATAGAAGAATATCTGGGCAATATAATTCCCACAAGGGATTCTGGCTACTTGTGATTGATTAGAGACTAGAGCTATGAATCTTTCAGCATTGAAAACAATTTCTAATTTTCAAGGACCTCAAAAATACTACAAAAGAACTTTGTGGATTCAGGTTTCATTAAATGATGGGTCAGGAGCAAATCCATACACATTTCTCTCTAGATTTGTGTTCTAATGACCTCCAATTTTCAAAAACAATTTTTTTGTCTTATAATCTGCTCAGATGATAGGCATTTTAGTTGCTGTGGCATAGATTAGTGTTGCCTGCTCTAATATCTATCTTCTCTTTACAGAACTCCCAAGTTTCACTGAGAACACATGGTTGAGTGAAATAAAGACTGCTTTTGCAATTGTTCACAGTCATAAGCTTAAGGTGTCGCCAAAGGAGTATAAGTGTAAATGTGTGGCAGCTTCTGGGAAATTTTCTTAAGGTAGATAGCAGGTATACTTTGATCCTACTTTACTCTACTTGCTCCTGACATTTTAAAGCTTAGATATGTTGATTAGAACACTATGTCGAACCAAGTATAAAGAAATAATGAGGTAGAATTGAAAGCAGTCCAAATTTCAGATAATGAAGCCACTGTACCAGCCCTTGCTTGCTTATGTGCAAACGAACTGGTTTTGTTGAAGCCACTGCTATTTTGGTGGAAAGCCTTATTGTTGAGACTTTATAAAGGCTTGTATATAAAAAAGAAAACACATTCTTTTAATATGCTGGTAAACACAAATCACTGCTAGTCACTTTGCAGTCTTTGTAGAAATAAACTATGGCACTTTTCACATGATAAGGATAAGTCACTTTAGCAGCATTGCAGGGGAGAATCATAGCACCTCGGTGCAGCCTGCCTACACAGATGATCCAGATGTTGTCACTTCTGCTGCCAAAAAACTAGCTGCCTCCCCTGCTTCTTTAATGGCTCTGCTGCATATTTCTGGGTGATTCATCATGAGACACATTCTCATTCTTTATGTGTTCAAATGAGCAACACGGGTTTTGATATTTGCAATTCATTAATGCTTTCACATGTACAAAGTCACTGAAAGTTATTCTGACAGCAGTTGTATAGCATTATGACTTCAGTAATAAAATTTTATTTTTATATGTATGTTCAAGGTAGCTGGATAAGTATGAGAAATTGAAGGGTCTTTATGTGGTCAAATGAGTTCAAAATTTCTGCAGACAAAAAACGAAAGGAAAATCTACTTGGAAATAGATATGCAAAAGATGAAACCTTATGATGTTTAATTAACAACTTGTAAGCCCCTCCAAATCAAAGCTCATGTTTAATGTGGATGTTTCAATAGTATCATACTCTTTAAATTGAAATAATTCATTGTTTGATTAAAGAATTGCATTTATTTGTCTTTACCATGGCTATTTTCTGAGAAGCAATTATGGAATATTTATTGTGCATAAAATACTGAGTTATAAACTATTATGGAATGAATATAAGTATCTAAAGCAGAGAAAACAGCGTTAATGTGTCTAAATTAGCATGCTATTATCAGTATAAATAGGCTCTAGTTCACTGAGAATTTAAAGGAAATATATTATGCCAACAGATCTGAGATCGTGCAAAACAAGATCAAAACACTCCAAGAAGATCTAGAAAAGAGAAGAAAAGAAATTCTAGAAAATCCCCTGTGGACGGGCCTACATTGTTTTTCACCCTACCTTCTTCCCCTGCTA
>CAUYPK010071562.1:0-23952 GCA_963574355.1 Loris lydekkerianus | reverse complement strand
GGTAAGTAGCTGGATTCATCTCTTGGTTCTCTATTCTGTTCCAAACATCTACTTCTCTGTTTTTGTGCCAGTACCATGCTGATTTGATCACTATTGACTTATGGTACAGTCTCAGGTCTGGTAGCGTGATTCCTCCTGCTTTGTTTTTATTGCTGAGTAATGTTTTGGCTATTTGAGGTTTTTTCTGATTCCATATAAAATGAAGTATTATTTTTTCAAGATCTCTAAAGTATGACAATGGAGCTTTAATAGGAATTGGATTAAAATTATATATTGCTTTGGGTACTATAGACATTTTAACAATGTTGATTCTTCCCAGCCATGGAGCATGGTATGTTTTTCCATTTGTTAACATCTTCAGCTATTTCTTTTCTTAATGTTTCATAGTTCTCTTTGTAGAGATCTTTCACATCCTTTGTTAAATAAACTCCCAAATATTTCATCTTCTTTGGCACTACTGTGAAAGGAATAGAGTCCTTGACTGTTTGTTCGGCTTGGTTATTGTTGGTATATATAAAGGTTACAGATTTATGGGTGTTGATTTTGTAGCCTGAGACATTGCTGTATTCCTTGATCACTTCTAAAAGTTTTTTTTTTTTTTTTTTTTTCAGGGGTGGGCCAAAGGCCAGTTACCCTTTTGGGGGGTGTGGGGCTTCGGTGTGTGCCATACCTTTTGGGCACAAGACATGACTGTAAGAGGGACTCTACCTAAAAAATGCAATCAGTGTAACCTGGTTTATTGTACCCTGAATGAATCGCCAATAATAAAAAATAAATAAAAAATAAAAAATAAAAAAAAACCTTAAAGAATGACATAAGTATGCATAATTTCATATCTCTAAAAACGAATGATTAAATAAACCAAAAAACTGGCAAAAGAGACAAGTCTTCTTCACAGAAAAATTCCAAATGATATAAGAAAATGCCTTCACCCCCATGAGAGGCAGTTCAAATCCTCTCCCCTTGGGTGTGAGTTTGACATAGTGATTTTCTTCTGAAGAACAGAATTTGGAAAACTAGAATGATCACTTAATCACAGAGAAAATTGGCAGAGAATAGCTCAATCAAGTGAATCAAGGTTAATGTCCTGTTATATTGGTGATAAAAGAAAGTAGACCCCAAAAGTGGGGGCCAGCCTGGTGGCCAAGTGGCTTCACGCAGGAAAGAATTTAAGATTGAGCCCACAAAGTAGAGAGAAAACCAGTTAATTTAAATAACAAAGAGACGGCAGGGCGACTGGTGCACAGGCTGTCTCTCTGGGCAATGCAGAGCAGTTTCCAGGGTTTTCTTTATACCTCCTATCTAATTTCATGTTAAGCAGAGAAAAAACTGATTATTCATACAATTTCTGGGAAAGGGGCGGGGAGTTCCTGGAACCAAGGGTTCCTCCTCTTTTGAACCAACTAAGTCGCTTCTGGCGTTGCTGGGCCATTTGTAAATTGTCCTGGTGCTGCTGGGGGTTTCTTTTAGTGTGCATTATAATCAGTAATCCATAGTCAGGGTAACTTGGGGTCATTTTTTCCTCTCACTATCTGGACTCCCAGTGGTTAGGGTTGGTTTCTCCACCCACCACCTCCTGCTTCACCAGGGACTATGGTCTTACCAGAACAAGAGGCCCCCATGTTGTCCATCACTGGTACCACACAACCTCCCGATTTGGTGGTATAAGGTCGCTTCTGGGTAAGATTCTTCACAACAATATTCTTAACCCCTCTCCAGCCATGATAAAATATCAAAAAGACCCAAATTCAGGGACTTTTAAAAAGATGCCTGACTAGTTTCTTTAAAATTTTCAAAGTAGTAAAAACAAAGATTCAAAACTTTCATAACCTGGAAACTAAGGAGACACGATGACCGAATTCAATAGGTATCCTCGAATGGCTCCCGGAAATGAGCCAGGATATTACTTAGAAAACTCCTGCAATCCAAAGAGACTGTACTTTAGATAACAGTGCTGCACAAAGGATAATTTTTTGATCTTAATAATTGTGCCATGATCATGTAAAATATAGACATTAGGGGAACCTGTGAAAATGTACATGGTAACGTCTTTTACTATCTTTGCAATTCTTCTGTAAGTTGAGCATTATTCAAAATTTTTTTAATTTTAAAATTATTTAAATTTTTTAAAAAAGCATTTTTTTTTTTTTTTTTTTTTTTTTTTATTTAACAAGTACCACATGGTTATAATTTTGGAAACTTTAGGTATACATTATGGAGATGGCCTGAGAGGGGATTATCATCTTGCATGTTTAGGGTTTCAACTTGGGTTTAGTTTATGCATTTTATCTTCTTTAAGAAAAGATCATCAATATTCTTCAAACTCTCCTCTGACCTGTATCATAGCTTAATACAACATTTTAAAGTTTAGAAGGAAACTTAAATGTAACCGAATTTCTTGTATTGCATTGTAAAATCTTCTCTAATGTGCCTATATTCAGGTGTGTTTCACTCTCAGACACGCAGTTCAGAAAAACACGTTACTGAGCTAACATAAGTATTACCGTATATACTCAAGCATAAGCCGAGTTTTTTCGGCACAAATTTTGTGCCGAGTTCGGGTTTTTCGGCACAAATTTTGTGCCGGAAAAAACTCGGCTTATACTCAAGTACATAAGGTAATTCTATTTTTACACTCGATGTCACTCTTTGCCTCTTACTTTGTCATAAAATAAATCTGATTAAATATCTCTAGCTCTTGTTTGTTGCATCACAAGAATAACTAATCCCAAATCTGTCTTTTTCAAGAAGCCTTGTCTCTCTTTAAACTGTATTCAAAAGTCTTTATGTCTTCAGCTGAGTGTCTCGGAGTTGGAACTGAATGCATCATATCTGATGTGATTTGATCAACCAAGATTTAAGAGAAACAAGAAATCTCAAGTTCACACATTTTTGTCTGGTAACAATACCTAAATTCCTATAAGCTCATCACGCTATTGAAAAATATTGATGTTAGACTTTCAAATTAGGTTCACATGTGTTTCCTAAAAGAATTTTTGATCCTGTACTTTTCAATTTCTTTTACTATTTTATTTATTGTTATTAGGTAATTACTCTTAGAAAAATTATAGTATTATTTCTCAAAACTACTTTGAATGCTTTCATTCCTTTTGTTTTATGATCCTTAAAGATAGAGTGTTATTAGTGTCCTCAGCCGAATCACTGATCATAATAACCATGGCTGAAGGACAGAATTAAAAACTATGACTTGTGTTCTTCACCTCCAGGTTAAAATCTATAGTCTTAGAGTTCACTGAGAAGGAACAGCTGGTGACTCCATCTTGTCCATGAACTTAAGAGAAATAGTAACCAATCCTTAAGAAAAAGATGACCTAGTCTACCAAATGTGTCTGTCTAGTATAGAGTACAAGTTTATAAAAATATAAGTTAAATGTACTTTGTCTTTGAGAATCTATGTTTGTTGCTAGTGATGGAAAATGTTTATTTATTTATATATGTGGGTATGCATGAAAATATTTTAATAACCAAAACTAGATATTGAGCATGAATAATATGAAATTGACATAAAATCTATGCAATCTACATTTAATGTTTTAAAAATATAATTTATCATTTTTAGGCTCAAGATGTTTCTTACATTATCTATTATTTTTCAAGACCTGTGGTGATATTTTCTTCTAAGCCTTATAAAATACACTAAAAAGTCATGAATTTTTTTGAGATGAATATACACATATTTTATAGACAATAAGAGATAAATATAGGCATATAAAAATTAGATTACATATAGATGTCTCTGTTATTTATAGATAAATAATCACTGGACTGAATTATGTCTGTCAGGAATTCATATGTTGAAGTCTTAACCCCAATACCTTATGAGTCTTTGGAGATGAGGGTTTTAAAGAGGTAAGTAAATTAAAATGGTGTCATGAAGATGGCCCTAACCCAATATGACCTTTAACAGGAGGGGATGAGGACGCACACACAGAAAAGAGACCAGGTGAGAAACAGCCACCTGCATGCCAAGGAGGGAGATGTCAGGAAAAGCAACGACTTACGCCTTATTTTTGCTGTCTGTCCTCCAGAATGGTGAGAATACAAATTTCTCTGGTTGATGCCACCCAGTCTGTGGTGTTTTGTTATGTACGTGCCAGTAAACTCGTAAAATTATATATGAAAGTAAAGATCACTTAGTTCTCATACGACAAAGATGACAAAGATTTGCTGAGTCCCCACACCTGGGCCCTGTTCAGAATTCAGAGCAGTAGCAAGCTCAGAAGCAGGTGTGCAGCAGGCTCTGGGGACCCTCAGGGCTCTGACAGTCACTGAGGGCCACATGGTGAGCCCCGCAGTCACCTGGGGACAGCCCCTTCTGTGCTCCAAGGATCAGCGCTGCCCACCCGCCCTGGCTCTGGCCCCAGGTGGCTGCTCCTGCCCTGCCAGAGCCCCAGTTGCTCATTAGAGACACCAGGTGAGCCTCCTGAAGTGCTTTCTCAACATATCCCTCAACAACTGACTTTTCTGAGGGCTGGTTTTATCACCAATTCATTTTGCAAAGTGTTAGCTATATATCACTCACAAATTTCACTAAGTTTGCTGATAGTGACAAATCTTTCTTACTTAAATTGATGAAAATAAGGAGATGGTTTTCCTATTTTCCCTAACTGCGATAGTTTACTTTCGTACGTTAACTTTTCCTCTTTCACAGTTTGATTCTGCCTTTAGGAATGCTTTGTTGACGACGGGGTTCAAAGTTATCTCACATCCCCTTTGACATATGACATCAGCCACCTCAAGGCATAAGAACCTTGAACCACCCAATCTTGTGACAGTCCTTCAGATGACTTTTTTCAAATATGGTTTAATATCTATAAACATTTTGTGTATTTTGTCCATCTCAGAGGTCGAGCATGCCTCTTATTTTAATTTATGGATTATTTTCCTAGCAGACAAAAAGAGAAGGTTGATTCCTTTGTACTAGCATGAGACAGCCTTCTGATTATCAGCAGATGCTAAGCAGAGGCTCTTTATTATTAGCCTGAACAGTATCTTGACGATAATCATAAACGGGATGTTATTTAAACTTAAAGCCAAAGAAAAATTAAAATAAAATACACAAATGACTTTCTGTAGAGTGTGTAATTGTTTAAAGCACTGGGGGTGAAAGAGCCATTTTATACCTGCCAAGGGAGATAAAAAGTGGGTTGATAACAGTTGTTTCAACATGCTCAGAACTTGTGATCCTCAATATCAAAGATAATGCTTCACTTTTAACATAAAATATTTTGGAGCTCTTTGGGAAATGAGGACAGATAATCAGAGTTAGAATTTTTTGCATTTTTTTATTTGATACTATATAATGTGTATTATACTACATTGTCAGGGCCCAGGACTGGCCAGGTCTCTGGCCCAGCTTAACTAGGTTCTGGATGTGGACCCCCAAGCTACCTTGCTCAGGAACAATTTCTCTTAGGTGCCTGAGGGCTATCTACTTTAGCAGGACAGAGAGAGAAATAGTCTTAGATGAGTAAAGCAGTCTTAGAATAGATATATCTTAGTCTTTAGCAGAGCTTGGTAATGTTCAGCAGAGAGACGCCGTGCTGGGGTTCTGCAGGCAGGAGAAGAGACAGAGTCAGACTAAGTGAGTCTGTGATGGAATGCTCATGCTCCCGACTGCCTTCTCCTCCAGCCTAATATAAGGCTAATCTCGTGCCTCTCAACACCACAGGTGTAGAGACTGCCAATTCACCACTGATCTCCTCTCACGAGCTCTCATGCTTGTTAGGAGAGCTAAATCCCTCTCCATGCCCTTTTCACCAAGGTGTTCCATTATTGAGCTATACAGGTGTTTCTTATAACTCTCACTCCTCCTAGCCATGGGCTATATGGGCTGCTACACTACATTAATATAAAATGTAATAATATATTACACATAAACACATATGTGTATCATATACAAGTGCATATCATATAAAGGTACACATTATTTTATATATAATGTTATATTGTATGTATTATACCCATAAAATTTCATTCAAATCATCACTACATCTTAAATGAACAAATATATCTGTGACTGAAAATAGCATGACTATGTGGAAAAGTCACACATAAAACAATATGCAGAGAAAGGATTAGAACTCCAGTCTGTCCGACCTATATTCTATCCTGCCTTTTTTTAACCTGAAGTTAACCTTACTCTTCAAAGCTGGGTATTGTGAAGAACATTTAAGGTCGTTTCTGCTTGGGAGTCTTCTGATTGGCCCAGTATACACCAGCCCTGCTTTTCCTGAGTCTTGGCAGGAACTGGACATAAGTGTTGTGGCTCTACCTCTGAATCTCTTTCCCCTAATGATTTTTTAGCCATTGATTTTGAGCTATGCCTTTTGATTTTGCTGTGAGATGATTTTAAAAGGGTTGTTCACATTCAATATAGAGAGCTATTTTATCTACACACACTAAATAAATAATCCGAGTTGAACTCGAGCCGATCTCTAATAAATGCTCATCTGATTCTAGAATGACTCACGATGAATCATTAGGAGATTACAGAGAATAACAACTTATACAAGCATGCCAATTCTCTGACTTCAGGCCCAGTTCGTTGTCCTGGCAACTCTAGCCACCTGCTGAGGTAGGTGTGGGAAACAGCACTAGTGCACAAACAAGGGTCCATTCCACCCTCCTGCAGGAAGCCAGGCCGACGAGAAAAAGACTCTGGGCAAGAACACCCCCAGATGCATCCAAGCCATGCGTTTCAAGAATGTTTCGAATAATGATGATAATGCTATTTTATTTCTTTTCATAAAGTTATATTTCCTAATTCATTTTTACATTTAACATAAAGTTTACAACTGAATTTTCTATCCTCTTAGAAGTTAAATGCATTGGTAGCAGAAACTTATTATCTCAAGGAAAAAGTGTTCTGCATGGGTTTTGTGGATAAGGGATGCTTGGCCATGGTAGTTGGATTCTTTTTTTAAGCCGTAGTCGAATGCTGAAATTTGTAGGCAAAACTCACATGCATGTCAAGCATGCTAATAATCATATTTTACAGTGTACAGTATTTCTGATGTTTTTATATCACGTTCTTATTGCCACGTGATCATCCTTGGGCTTCATAATGCCTCAGGAAAAAAACATTTTGCATCTCATAATTTCAGTTTGAATAGCTAGACTTTAAAACTTTCTCTTTCTATTAATTCTGAAGCAAAAATAAACCCTTTTGTCATTAAGTAGAGAAATATAATCTTATTGGGTGAAAACCACATCCATTTATAAAACTTAACAGAATGCACAGGAATACCAAATTCAAGAAAGCTCCCCTCTGTGTCTCTCAAGCTTCACTTTCAAGTAAAGTAACAGCCGTAATTTTCTGCCAAGTTCCTCCAAGATTAGCCCTGGCCACACTGGGCCATTTGGAAGAACATTCTCTTTTCCTCACTGATTAGTGCCTATTATAGTCTTTTGGACAAGAACAACTTTGTTTATCCTGCTCAAAATTTTGTCTTTATGGAAAAATCCACAAGTAGCTGGAACTCCCAAGTAGCTGGGACTACAGGCACCTGCCACACACCTGGCTACTTTTTTTTTTTTTTAGGGACAGAGTCTTGCTCTTGCTCAAGCTGATCTCGAACTCCTAAGCTCAGGACATCTACCCACCTCTGTCTCCCAGAGTGCTGGGATAATAGGCATGTGCCATGGCGCCCAGCCTAAAAGGCAATTAATGCAAGTTTAAGATGCATTACTGAAGAAAACATCCGCCCACACTGAGAGAGAGCTCACTGACCGGGTACTTGATTATGTTAAAGGATCATTGTTAATTTTTCTTTTTTTTTTTTAGAGACAGAGTCTCACTTTCTCCCCCTTAGTAGAGTGCTCTGGCATCACAGCTCACAGCAACCTCCAGCTCTTGGTCTTAGGCGATTCTCTTGCCTCAGCCTCCCGAGCAGCTGGGACTACAGGTGCCCACCACAATGCCCGGCTATTTTTTGTTGCAGTTTGGCTGGGGCTGGGTTTGAACCCGCCACCCTTTGTATATGGGGCCGGTGCCCTACTCATTGAGCCACAGGTGCCACCCAGATCATTGTTAAATTTTTAAAAGTGATGATGACATAATGTTTATTAAAAAGGGCCTGTGTTTCAGATGCATATAACATAATACCTAAAAAAAAGTAAAAGTGTGTGTGTAGAGGAGCAAAGTTTGCTACGAAATAATATGGGGGACAGACTGTAATGGGTACTTAGGCAAAATAAAACAGGACATTATAGGGTCAAATTTTCCTACGTGTACATAGTTTAGAAAAAAAAAAATGTTTATCTTAAATAGGACCAGGCAAAGAGATAATTACATGGAAAAAAATATTAATAACAGGCTAAATGTATGTATGAACTTAAATTTTTAAAAAATCTAAGTTATTAAACACAAATGGACAGCAAATAATATTAGTCAATGTGTACAAAGGTTAATATATCATCTGCGATCTCCATTTATGCATCTATCCCTTAGTTTCTAGTTGTAAAAGCCCTCCCACATTCTATACAATTTGACCTTGAGTTAAGTGTCTACTCTCCGCCCCTGATAGATGGATAGTGAGGTTTGTCACTGACTCCAGGCCATCCGAGTCCAGTCCACAGCTTGTGGGGCAGCAGACTAACCTGGGCAGGAGAACCTGAAGGCCAGGGGCAGCTGTGTCCTCGCCATCGCCCGGGGCAGTGATGCTCAGAGCTGACTGTCAGGACCCCTAAGGCCCTGGTCTCAGTCACGGCAGGAAGGAACCAGGCGTGACACGGATTAGAAGTACAAGCTTGTGGGAGGTGGGCTAACCTTAAGTGCAGGGTGGCCCTGATCCCCACTCCACAATGGCTATTAAGGTTATACATAACAGGTGTGGAGAGTTAAGGTAATGACATACGAGGCCTGCGAACATTAGGATTGCCATGTGCTCTTTCCCCACGTGCTCTTTCCTCACAACCCCCATGAAGAACTACTAAGCATCAGTGTTTAACACATACATACTAGTAAGTGACCGATCTTATCTCATTCTGGAACACAGAGTTACCTGGGGGACTGCCCCCAAGTCACAAAACGTCTCGGCTTGCCAGGAGACCGTCCTGTTCTCAGCGTGTCCTTTTAATGTGGTAAAAATTAGTAACTGCACTGAAGCCTGGGACTAGACACAGCACCCCTGATGCCTGGGAAAATATTGATGATGTCTGGTGTGGGGACAGCACCCCTGATGCCTGGAAGTGGGGACAGCACTTAATTAAAAAAAAAAAAAAAAAAAAAAAAATCAGTAGCTGTCCTTTGCAAGCATAGTGTCCATTCCTCTACAGCTGACCATCCCTCTGGAAACCTGCTGCCTTTGCACAGGAGACACTGGCTCTTTGGGCATCAAATTTTACATGAAAGTGGCTCCCACACTCCCTTTGCCCTCACAAGTCTCGTTTTCTTACCCCTAAACGGCACTGCTCTGAGCAAGGTCTTACAACAGCTGTGGCTTCTGTTTTGTTGGTTAAGAAAGAGGGCATATTGAATTTATAAATTATATATGTGCAACAGCCAAGTCCCACTCCACTATTTTCTTAGTTTAGTAAAGATACTGTTTTACCAAAATGTTTATTCTTGAATTATTTTTTTTTCCAGTTTTTGGCCAGGGCTGGGTTGAACCCGCCACCTCCGGCATATGGGGCCAGTGCCCTACTCCTTTGAGCCACAGGCACTGCCCTATTCTTGAACTTTTTAAAGTAAATTCTAAATAAGATTCACAATAACACCGTGTACTTTCAACTGAATGAATTTCCAAAATAGTCTTTTAATTTTATAAATTTACTACAAAATATTTGAAACTATTTTTGGAACTAATTGACCCAGTTTTCTGCATGAAGCACCAGGTGACACTGATGTGCGCCAGGTGACACTGATGTGCACCAGGTGACACTGATGTGCACGAGGTGACACTGATGTGCACCAGGTGATACTGATGTGCACCAGGTGATACTGATGTGCGTGAGGTGACACTGATGTGCTTCCAGGTGACACTGATGTGCGTGGGGTGACACTGATGTGCGCCAAGTGACACTGATGTGCGTGAGGTGACACTGATGTGCACGAGTTGACACTGATGTGCGCGAGGTGACACTGATGTGCGTGAGGCAGCCGCCACTGCATCTGATGGTTAAGGCAACCCAGGCAGGAGACTCGGGCTTACTCACCGCCGACCACTCCTGATTCGGAGGAGACACTTTACCTTAAGACGCAAGTGGAGCTTGAGGAAACCTGAGACGGGCCAGGAGAGCTTTGCAGGTTTGG
This sequence comes from Loris lydekkerianus, assembly GCA_963574355.1. NCBI lineage: Eukaryota > Metazoa > Chordata > Mammalia > Primates > Lorisidae > Loris > Loris lydekkerianus. Next base: position 13,676 of record CAUYPK010071562.1, on the reverse strand, counting down.
GGACTAAAAAAGGGAGCGGCTGAGCCCGGGTGTGGGGACATGGGTGCCACAGGGCGCCCTCGCCACTGCTCCCCCTGTCCTTCCAGCCTTCATTAAGTCTCTTGGATATCTGCTTAGGTGTTGGTGTCTGCAGTTAGGAAAAATCCAACTAACACGCACGCAGACCCATGGAGCCAGCTCTCCCCCAGCCCCAGGAGGAAGTGGGCGCCACCCCGACTGGTCAGTGGGCCAGAGGACGGTCCCCGGGCAGCAGGACGGTGGCACAGTTCCCCAGAGGACGGTCCCCGGGCAGCAGGACGGTGGCACAGTTCCCCAGAGGACGGTTCCCGGGCAGCAGGACGGTGGCACAGTTCCCCAGAGGTGGCTTGGGCAAGCGTCCTGGTTAGGGGTCTTCGCTGGCCGGGCCTGGTGTCCAGGCCTTCCACCCACGAGGGGCTCAACGCCTGCAGGGACGTACGGGCTGCTGGACGTGGGGGCTCGGGGGGCTGGGGACCAAATGAGGCCGAACTGAGGCTGCGACAAGCAGGTAAAAGCCAAGGCCCAGCTGCCTGTGGAGGAATGCACCTTGAGGCGCTGGTTTCCGACACAGTCAGGAGCACATGGAGGCCCTGGCAGGGTCACAGAGCTCCAAATACAACCCTGGCCAGGAAGCTTCAGGGTCTGGGTCAGGAAAACCAATCCAGGTGAGACTCAGCTGAATGGCTCCCCCAGGACCTGACCCTGCAGACACCTGCCCCTTCCCTGCAGCCATGGAGCTGCAGAGGGAGGAAGTCCGTCCTTCCCCGGGGAAAGCCAGCACTTCCTCCAAGCTGGAAGGTGCTGCTGAAGCCTGGTGACCTCCTCAGCATCGGCCCCTCTCCTCCCTGACCGACTGGGGCGCACTCAGCGTCCCCCCGGGCACATGGGGTGGGGGAGACGGTGGGCTTTAAAGCACAGCTCTGCTTGTCACAGAAGATCGTGTGGCCAGAGGGGGTGGCAGAGAAGGAGGCCCTTGGGAATGCCTGAGCTGTCCTAGCAGGTGTTAGGGGACAAACTAGAAATTGAGAAAAATGAAAGTTCAAGAATGGATACTTTGCTTCTGACCAGAAACCCGCTATTGTTTTGTATTTCATGGAGATGCAGAGGGCGCTCCGCTTACCAAGGCCACTGTGGGCAGCGCAGAGATGGCACGAGAACCACCGAGGAGTCCTCAGAACTGTCCTCTGCGTGCCAGAGCTCACCGTGGGAAAGGCAGCCACCATTGGGGCCAAATATTCAGAATGAGGTCCCGAGCCCAGAGGCCAGGTGGCTGCACTTAACTACCGGAATCCAGGAAGCTGCAATTACAGCAATGACCACGTTTGGAGGGGCGGCCACTTGCTTGATTTCAGAGTCAGAGAAAGAGAACCTAAAATCCTTAGGAATGAAAAAGAGAAGTGGCTGGAAAGATTTTTTTTTTTTTTTTTTAAATCTGTAATTTAAAAATAAACCAAAAAAACAGCTAGAAGCTGAAGGTGATGATGGACCCGGTGGATGTCCTGGGTCCTTCCTTTGTCCCTGGACTGAACCGATTTCCTTTCCACCCACTGACTGAAGAAAGAGCAAGTTTTCTGGGAGAAAATAGCCCACCACCTTCACAGTCCTTTCCCAGGCGGGCCTATGTCCACCTTCCTGGCTGCAGGTCCACTGAAGGTGCGGAGAGAGACATTTTAACAAATATTATAAACTGGGCTTGGTAGACACTGATACCAGGAGACCTAGAAAAGAGTGGCTAAAATCTGGCTTACCTCGGACCTACCAAGGTGTAGACCCATCTGATTGCTATTTCCCTGCTCTCAAAGCATGTAAATGGATATGATATATTTGGTAGTCAGCACAGTCCCTGCATTGGGTTTCATACCTGTTCCATAAGAGCTATTATCCTGGGGTGGGCCAAGGGGAAACCTCTTGAACTGTGCCCCCACCAGGATGCTACATGAAAACCACACTGCTTCCCAGTGGAAACGTAGTACTACCACAAATCCCTAAAAGATGTGGGCTAGTGAGCCCGTCCAAATCTCTGTTTGTTTTATCAGTGTGGCCCTGGCAAACTGGCATGTGTCCTGGAGGGATGGCTGACTCTCAAAGGCTGAGTCAGGGGCAGCCCTGGTCACAACTGCTGTTCTGGATGGGTGTCATTTTCTCAAGTGCAGGGTCAGTAGCCATTCATCTGCCAACTGCATTCTATCTACTCCCGTGAAAAAGGAAGGTTAGAACAAGTACGCATTTATCTGGGATGCACAGGAGTGCGTTAACTAACCTCCTGCCTGAGATGAGACAGTCCTCAGAGATCTGTGGGGTCCGAAGATCCCTGCAGGGATCACTTCATCAGAAGTCAACTAGCTACAGCATGTGTGCCAAGTCTGGCCGTCATCTGATTTTGTAATATATCTTCCTGTAAACACACTGTAGTATAATATTTAGAAATAAACATATCCTACATCAAGCACACAAAGTGAATTCAGTGTGAATTTAAAATGACTTCCTTTTCTTCCAGAGGCTTAAGGGACCTGGACCCCCATGGGCTACACGCAGAGTTGGCTTCCTTGGAGTTACACATTCCTTAAGCCATTTCTCTGAAGCTGTACACCCCGTGAAGCCTGAGATCAAAAGGCAGGCCGCCCTTCCTCATGTCTCCAGTCACGCAATACGCACCTGTACATACACGTATGCCTGCGTCTGTGTGTGTACCATATATAAATGGGGGGAGGGAACATGGCCACAGCCATTCATTCAGGGTTTTGTTATACCTGCTTCTGCATGACAAAGCAGAATTGAGCAGTCACATTAGACATTGCACAGAGAGACTGAAGTGTTCACTGGCTGATCTTTAGAGAAGTTTGCCAACACTTCTTCTGTACTATATCTGTGACATCATGCTGATGCGCAGGACAAGTGCCCAGTGGCCAGTAAGATGGAGACTCCGGTGAGATATGTGTACTCCAGGGAGTGGGAGACAATCTAGTGAATACGTGGGCACCTATGACTTCAGTGAAGTTGTACAGGCCTAGCTGTCAAGTGTGTTCCAGGACATACTCAAATAAATGACAAATTGCATAAGCATAACTCCTCACTACAGAAAAGAAAGTGCAGTGCCTGAGAGATCGGCTGCCCTTAGTTCCAGAGGTAACACGTGCCACATTGTCAATGAAGTTCTGCTCTGTAGCCAAGTGACACGGGACATTACCAGCTCTGAGTGACAGATAAATCTAGGAGTTGGCTCATGTCTTGGAGGCTGAAAAGTCCAATGATCTCGGGGAGCAGGCTGGAGACCCCGGAGACCTGCGGCTGCAGTTCCAGGCTGAGTCCAGGAAAGCCACTGGGGCAGGTGCAGGCTCAGGACCAGAGGACTGGTGTCCCATGTCGGGCATTCGTGCAGGCAAAGATCTCCGTTACTGAGGGTTTTTGCTCTAGTTAGGCTTCAATCGATTGATTACATGAGGTCTAAGCACATGAGGAGGACCTTCTGCTGTATTCAGTCTACCTCTTTAAACATCAATCTCATCCAGAACACTCTCGTAGACATCCATTCCTTCATGACATCAGTTCCTCCATGTCTGACCTATGTCCAAACACCTATGGCCCCATCCAGGTGCCATGTAAATTAGCCATCATACCTGGAGCATTTGAAAACGTACATAACCAGTGAGCCAGAATGTCCACTACTAGATTTATGACTCAGAAAACCTTTGCATACATGTCAGAGCCTGGGACACCATGTCTCTGGCCTTGTTGGAGTCAGAACACTGGGTCTCTGGCCCCGGCCCACAAAACTGAATGCGGACTGCCTGCACCACAGGTGTGGAGACTGCTGACCAATGATGTACATATTTTCATGCTCTCATGGGTCTCACTAATGAGAGCCAATGATGTTAAATCCCTTCCCCAATCCCTCATTGCCAAGGTATTTTTCACAGGTGCTTCCTACACATAGGTGTACCAAACAATTTAAATACTCAACAATATTCACACACAGTGTAGTATTATGGGCATGGAAAATTAATAAATGGATTACCTCAATCAGCATGGATCAATCTCAAGCATAAATACTGAGACAGAAAAAGCAAGTCACAATATAAGGTATCCAGTATGTTTCCAATTTAAAAGAAAAAAAAAAAAAAAGATTAAAACTATGTCCAGGAACAAGATTGCCTGTTTGAGAAAGGAAAGGGATGCTGTAATTCGGCAGGCCTGCAGCCGCCTCTGGGGTATAATAATGACATGATTCTCAACCTGAGTATTAGGAAAATGATGTTCTTTTTATTACTCTTTAAAACATGCATCTTTTTTATAGGCCTTTATGAGCCTATGCTATGTTGTATAAACTTCTACAAAATGCCACTTGGAGTACCATGTTAGATTATTTGTAGGGATTTTTAGAGTAAAAACTTGTTAAAAGTTTCATGTGATATTTTTCTGCTTAACTTTAAAGAATTTTATACCTATGTGCTAGTACATGCAGGCTACTTACTAACCAGATGAAAATTAAGGTTCAGTGGAAGCTGTGTGTTATGTAGTTTCTCAACCCAAACCATGGGTGACTCTTTCTGATCCTGACCAGGTGTTATGTTTTTTCACAACCCAAACCAGGGTGACTCTTTCTGATTCTCATCACCATTCCCTCCATATCCTGGCCACATGGTCTGCTGGAGGACACTGGGGCAGTCAACTCCTCAGCGCCATTCCCTCCAGTCCAGACACCAGATGTGGAAGTCTCATTCTTCTTCCCAATAAACTATTGCAACCCATTGTCTTATTTCTATACATTTTAAAATGTATAATTTTAGAACATTGAATCTTATGTAAGAACAGGAAGAGTAGTCACATTAAATGCCTCTATGAGGCTAGAACAAACTGTACCCCACCAGTGACCAGAAGGTGGCAAAGACACACTTTTGCTGAGGGGAGAAAGGGCCTCTCACTTCACCACTATTGTCAGCTTTGCTTCAAAGCACCTGTTTATGCCTTTTGCAAGGACTTTGGGAGTTATCTTGAAGACTATTTTTTTTTTTTCATTTTATTTATTTATTTTTTATTATAGATAAAAATATGCCCCATAGATGTGGCCCGACCCATTACCCTCCCTCCACCCAAACCTCCCCCCTCCCTTCCCCTTCCTTGGTCCTTTCCTCATAGCACACACACATGCTTTTTTTGGTATAGAGATTTATTAGGATTGGTGGGAGTGGTATTAATGATTATAAACAATTGTTTGAAAATGTAGACTTTTTTAAAATACAGAAGTGACTTGAAAGATGTATATTTTACAATGCATAAATATATACAGAGCATGCTAAAAATGTGGAAAATACTGTATTAAAATTTTAATACTTAGAGATGACTCCAAGATGGTGGACTAGAGACGTCTTCTCACCAGAGGCTCTCAGACATCCGATAGCCAAGCACAGGGACAACAAAAATTAAGAAGGATGAAACAAGAGGAGAAGGTCGGTGCAGGAAGCAAACAAGAAGAAAATACACATGATGAGGCATCAACACAAATATTCTGGAAACATGAAAAATTAGAACAGAGCAACCCCCTGCCCCCAGGGGATCACAAGGCAGCTACCACAGAGAATTCCACTTATAAAGACATTATGGAAATGACAGGGAATTTAGAGTACGGATGGCAAAGATGATGTCAGGAATCAAAGAGAAAGTGGAAAACCACCAAGAGGACATTCAAAAATTGACCCAAGAAATGAATGAAAGGGATGATGAAACTAGAAAGGATATATTAGAGAGTAAGGAATTGAAGGAGTCATTCGGGGAACTTAAGGATACAGTAGAAAGTATCCCTAACATATTAAACCATGGAGAAGAAAGAATCTCAGAGCTAAAGGGTAGGTAAAGCTCTTGAGCTAACTCAGACATTTAAAGAGGCAGAAAAGAAGCAGAGTGATCTCTTAGAGAATCATGGAACTTCACCAAGCAAACAAACATGAATTATAGCTATCCCTGAAGGTGAAGACGACCAGCCCAAAGATATGGAAGCCCTACTGGAGGAAAGCATAAATAAAAACTTCCCAAGCATCACCAAAGATTCTGACACACTCTTTGGACGGATATCAAACTCTGGTTCATCTCAATAAAATCGTAATACTCAATGTACACCATTAATAAAAGATGAATACAAGTCACGTGGAGCACCTCTTATTGCAGTAGGGAAACATCACTTGAGTATTACAAATATTACAAAGTTTTCATTTTTAAAAATGTATGTACATTTTTGGCATCCTCTGTATACACATAAAATTGTATAAGTCAAATACATATTATTCATTCATAGAAAATTCTGTTGAATATATTTAGAAAAGTAATTATAGGAATATAAATACATCGGAGGTCACAGGATACACTTTAAAAATGCTAAGTAAATGTAAATATCAAAGCCAATGATGAGCTTATCAGCTGACCATTTTAGATTACAAGAAAGAACAGCTATCTATTTGCTAAGTCAATTTAAATAGTGTCCACTGATTTTTTGGCACTCTTCCCATAGAGAGGCGAAGTCTGTTGTGAATTGACCAAATGGAACAGGGCAGAAGGGACACTGGCCTCTTGTGATCTTGGCCTTGAAGAACTTGGCAGCTTTTATGATACTTTCTCTCTTTTGATGTACGTCCCATCACCATGCCAAGGGCAGGCCCAGGTGCCTGGGAAGAGACCAAATTGGGATCCAGACTGTGTCTCTGTGGCCCCAAATGTCCCCTTGTCATAATCCTGTTCCATCCTTTTTCTGAGCTACAGTTCTTCTGCTTGGATCAAACTGCAAGATTGCTAACATCAGCCTCATTAACATCTTTTGTTCTTGCCATTGTCAGAAGCCACGTGGTGATTGACACCACTCCGCAGTTTGTGCTCCTAACCGGCAGCCTTGGAGACGTTCTCAGTAACTTCTCATGGGCTTCAACTGGCCACACACGCACAGGGTCCTGTAGCACTTTGCACCTGTCCACATAACTCAATCTTCTCCTTTTCTTTTTCTCTCTGTTATCATTGTTGTTCTGTGATTATATATATATATATTTTAACAATTTACTTCCCTCTACTCATTTCTAGGATTAAAAAATAAAAACCTGGGGCATTCATTTCATTATTAACATTCCCCTATACCTGGGTGTCTCTTTCAGGAAAACATAAGTTTTTTAATAATAGCAATACAAAATAGAAAGAATCAAAGATAAAAGCTTTACCCCAGATTACAGGCAAGATTAGATCGTGGCACTGTCAACACAAATGGATGGAGGCTAATGAAAGAGGAATTATCTGAAGAGGAGATGTGATTGCAAGAAAAGAAAAAACACTGAACGAACCAAATGTAGTATAAAAGACGGCTTTAAGAATGTTTATAATGCTCTTAAGGTAGTGCCCTGGTTCAAGACAGTCTTTCCTTTGGCAGAAGTGCTTTGACAGACCAGTTCTTTGAGAAGAATTATGCCTAGTCAGAGCCTAGTCAAAGATTAATGAAGGTACTACTTTCCAAAGATTAAGCTATTGAACAGCCAGGCCTTTCAGGTAACTGGCAATCAGGGAAGGAAGGTTAAATGATGATGCAAACATCAGGTGTATTTCCTGGGAGGTACCTTGTGGAATTTTCTGGAAGGAACCAGAAGGCGCAGCACTGAGGCCTCCAGGAGAAGGTAAACGTGGAGAACTGGATCTGGCAATGGGGTTTCTCCTGCCCGTGTTGGCTCAGGTCCCAGACGTGTAATGGCTTTGAATAGCTTATGCATCCACCTAAAACAATAAGTTTTTGGCAGCCGGAATGTATACAGTTCCGTGCCTAAAATTTTTTTAAAACTCCCAAACAATATGTTTGTGAGTTTACGTTGTTGCTGACTAGGCATTCTCTGTAATTATTGTTAAAATCAACAGTCTAGGGTTCTACCTCCTTCTTAACCCCTCCCAAAACCTGTTTGACAATACCCAGATAGTTGTAAATTAGATGTTACCTGGAGGAAAATGGGTTTGGGTGATTATTACTGTATTTCCTTAATGAGTTAACTACATACATTGCTTCTGTATAAAAAGGAAATGCACGTATTAAAAGCGTCAGCATATTGTTTGAAATATGCTTCTTCCACAGAGATTTTTTTTTATCAATTTTGTTAATTTGACAAGTCTTGAAATGTCAAGGAATGGATCATTTATTTGAAAATATCTTTAGAAAGCCATAAAAACCTGCAGGATGCCTTTACCTTGTGTGCCAGAATTTTATAGTGCTGAATTTTAAAAGGTTGTTAAGGTTGCTATTAGATGAGATTTTCTTGTGCTACCTAAAAATAGATTATCCACATTGCCTCTTCAAGTCCTAAGCATATTATGTTTCCCCCAAGAACTTAGAGGACAATCAAATTCAAATAAAAATCTAAAAAGCACATCAAAAATCATCTTGTTCACTGATTCTCTTTGTTCTGAGTAAAGGACGTTCTTGTCAATTACTTTGGAAGGGATTTTTAGTATAGCCTATGAAATAGTACTCTTTTTCAAAAAGGAAAAAAAAAAAAAGCCTAGTGTATTTCCCCCATTCTTTTTTAGTATCTCTTGTCTTTTGCTTATTCATGGAGTTTTTCACCTGAACATCTCTGAAGTAGAGAGAACTCATGTAACCAAGGGTGCCTGAAACTTAGGTTTACGGAGACACATTTTCCAGGCACGTGTACACCCCCTGAGACACCTGGCCCAGCTGTCCACCTCCACTCTGCACTGGTAGGTGGGGCTTGGGGAACTACCTAAGAGTGGGCAGAGGGGGCAGGTCCAGAGGGGGCAGGCCTTCTTGAGCAAAGGAGCCTCGTCCCCAGGCAGCACGTGCTCTGGAGTGCAGCCTCACCGTGCTCTAGAGACTCAGCCACAGAGGGAAGGACTTTCAGCACTCAATAGAGGCCTCAGCTCCTGCCTCCACCTTAATGGCAAGTCAGAAGTTCTGATGACACACAGGCTTCTCTTGTACAATGTGTGAGGCACGAGGCCCTCATAAGCTACCCAGCTGTCTTGCAAAGTGATTGTAACTGCGTGGCTCTGAGATTCCCCCTGCATGCAAGTTTTCTCTCTCATGCTGAGAGTCACAAGTTTGCAGCCTATTGGAGCGTTCATAGCTCCTCCCAGCTGCCTAAATATCATCCGGTCTCTTATCTCTGAGTTTAATTTTTTTTTTTTTTTTTTACCTTAACTCTGTGATCTTGACAAATCACATTACCTTTTAGTCTCCGTGATGGCTTATCCATAAAATGAGGTAGTCTTTCACCTTAATAACTCACGGATTTTTATAGATTTCTAGCATAAAACAGATTAACGTTGTATAGTGGCTGACACATCGTAAAGAATAAAACAAGCTCACTATTTTTTTCTTTATTAAGTCATCACTGTGTACATTAATGCATACATGAAGTACAGTGTGCTGATCTGATATACAGTGTGGAATGCTTACATCTAACTGATTAACACAACCATCTCCTCACTTACTTATTCGTTGTGGTAAGACATTTATACTCTATTCTTAATGGATTAGAAATGTGTCATTGAATTATGCACATATTGTCAAAGCTACCGTTAGGAATTTTATTTTTAACCAAGAATTCAAGGATGATCTTGAACATTGTCTTTCATAACATCTGCTTTCACGACTTCCACTATTTCTTTAACTACAACTACTAACTCTCTAACTACAAAAGCTTTAATAACACAGATGCCCAGAATAACGCAGAACATGTGAATCTTTAAAAATCACTTAAAAGACTCTTTTCTAGTGATCCAAGTGAAAATCATAGGAGGGCTGCGGCAAGGCAAGGGCATGAAGTTTAGTATCAGAGTGGGAGTTTGTATTTGGCCAAATACAGTGAGCCAATAAACATGCAGGTAGCCTGAGCCCTTTGAGACTATGAAGAGTAATAATTTCACCAATATGCATGCTATTTCCCCACAAACATATGGGGAAACAACCCATTTTTGTTTACTTTGCCTCAGTTTCCCTGATTGACATCAGAACTTCCAGACTTCCAGCAAGTCGTACACTTTTTCCAGACTTCATTGACTGAACCCTCCGTAAGCACCTCCTGTAATGCTCTCGTCCCTCACGTGACATTTTGCTCCATCACAGCAGCTAAAGGGAATCAAACCGTTGCCAAAAGCAATAGCACCATCAGCATCAGATTACAGAAATATTAATCTGGTTTCTTGTAAGCATGCTGGAGCCGATGGAAAAAGCATATACATGGGATCACTCTTCCCTGTTTTTAAAGCTCAGCCAGTACGTAGTGAAGCTGTTACCACAGTACAATTATTCAGGGGTGGGCTCAGGTGTGAGAACTACTCAGGTGCAATAAATCGTACTAGTTACTTTGAGGAAATAAAATTATAGAATGTTGAATTGTGGGTTGGAGAGTGATGCAGATAGCATAAAATGCATTTTAGGACTACAAAATGATTTCATAGATCTGGAACAATCTGAATGCACGAGAAGGTTGTAAAGAAATGAGTAAGAAGTAACGGAAGTTGAGAGCATAACCTGGAGGAGAGAACAAACAGGGAAGAATGTTAAGGAACTGTGCACAGGGAGGGCGGTTTGCAACAAAAAACAAAGAAGGGTGGAAATGGGTTTTCTAAGAAGTCTGGCCAAGAAAATAAAAGGAATACTCAAAGAAGTGATGGGGACCTGAGACTGTCCTATGTATAGTTAGCCTAGATTTAATTTTTTGTCTGAAATAAACATGTTTTAAAGTATTTTTATGTGAATGGCATTCACAAGAGGTGATTTTCCTAGCTGTCACCCCTGAGTTGGTATCCATGTGGCAGGTGTGCTGTAACTTTCACTGGAGAGAAGTAAATTGCAATGACTTTATAAAAAGACTTTTATAATTAGGTTACTTAAAGTTGAAGTGTATAGTATTTATTACGTCTGGATTTATAGTATACTGAACTTTGGAATACAGCTTATATATTTTGGAAAATATGCTTTCATGACCATATTGAAATGTATGGAATTTAGTATGTGAGGTACTATGTATAGGTTTTTTGAAAGTAATTAGAAATTTTATCCAAACAATGGAACAAGTGTATGTGATTTTTGTTATGCTTCTTAACTTAAATAAAATATTTAATATATTATTACTATTACAAAACAAACAAACAAACAAACAAAACAAAGGGCTGAGATTAAAATGAATATCCTGGCAGTTGAAAGCACCACATAATGAAAATGAAATGCGGTAAACTGAGGCATGGACAAAGTTACTGGATTCATTGAATTGGTTTCCTGATGGTTTTCCAGAGAACAGTTTTAGAAGACAGAAAAGAGCAAAAGCCTTTCCACCCTTTTCACCAAAGGGATGTAAAATGCGAAACCAGAGAACGCCATGCAAAATTGAAAGACAGAACGTGAAGGAACTGAAAAATGCCACCTCAAAATAGGACAGTTTTGCTGGTTACTTTGCAGTGAGCACAAACAGGGATCAGCAGAGTCAGGGAGAGGCTTTATTCAAGCTCCCTACATCCGCCTAAAGACTGACCCTCCAAAAGGAGCTCAGAAGTCCATATCACCTCCTTGAGAATCACTGGAGAGGGGCACAGAGGTTGACAACACACCCGAGGGCCTGCTCTCCCGGGGGCTGATCCTCCCAGGCCAGCTTCATTACTGAAGAGACGTCTATCTGCACAGTAAGAAACCATGTTCACTGTGCTTACTCTGCCCTCCCCTCCCAGAACTTGTGTCACCTCTACCACCAGAAGCTTCCAGCCCCTGTTCCTTTCTGCACCTCATCTTCAATCACCTGATCTTTCTCCAAGTCTCATGTTTTGAGGGATTCTCATGTGTATGTACATAATTAAAATGTATTTTTCCTTGTTGAGCTGCCTTATGTCAATTTAATTTATAGCCTAATCATAAAAAGGAGACTTTTTTTTTGCTCCCCTACAAATGGAATGCTTTCATAACATAACATGCTTTTTTAATCAAATAAATGATTAAAAAAGATCTCTTGTAAAGACATCAGAGAAAGGAACAGATGGAGGCCAAAAAACTGCAAAAGTGTTGTTTTACCAAAGGTAATGCATGATAAGTCATGGCCTACAGAGGTGGGTGCGGATGCTATTTGGCAAATATACTATGAAAATCCTCAGATATGGAAGGTGAAGGTAAAAAGACCAAATAGACCATTTCAATAGTAGACCTATATCTACTAAAAATTAAATTAATAATTAACAACCTTTCAAAACAGAAAGCACTAGGCAGGGATAGGTTCACTGAGGAATTCTACCAAACATTTAAGGAGGGATTATACTAATTCTCTACATCCTTTTCAGAGGGTAGAAGTAAAGTGAACACTTCCTAATTAATTCTATGAGGCTAGTGGTGACCTAAAATGAAAGTCAAAGACGTTACTTGTTGAGTATACCTGATCCAACTTCATACTGCTCCAAACTACACCTTTCTGAGTGCCAACATGATGCTCAAGGGAATTGCTCATTAAAATACACAGGATTTTACATTTTAGGATTAAAGATACTATACCAGCAACTGTAAGACAAATATTTCAAGATCTGAAAAAAAATTGAATCCAAACACGTCTGGTCCCAGGTATTTTAGATAGAGATCCTCAACTTATATAAGAACAGAAAATCTACAAAACAGTATCTCTCATCAGCACAGGTGCAAAAATCCTTAACAAAATATTAGCACATTTAATCCAATGAGGTAGGAAGATTTATATGCCACAACCAAGTGAGATTCGGGCCAGGTACAAAGGGCTAGTTCAATATTTGGCTATCGGTTAGTGTAATCCATCACATCAACATGCTTAAAAAGAAAAACCACATGATTATGCCAGTAGATGCAGGAAAGGCATTTGACATAATCCAACACCTATTTATGATAAAAATAAACAATTCCCAGTAAACTAGTAGAGGAAAATTTACTGAACTTGACAATAAAGGTCTACCAAAACTCACAGCTATCATTGTACTCAACAGGGAAAATCTCAAGCTCTCCCACTGAGATCAGGAACAGAAAGGTTGCCCCCTCTCCCTGCACTCTGTAACATCATACTTCCTTCCCAATCTATATATGTTTTATTTCCTTCTCTTGCCTTAAACAATAAGGCAAGAGAGCTAACATACTAATTCTCTACATTTGAAATTAAAAACACATCATTTGCCTAAAACAATAAGGCAAGAGAAGGAAATAAAATGTATATAGATTGGGAAGGAAGAAGTTAAACTGTCTTTGTAGATGACATGATTATCTACATTGAAAAATTAAAACAGCACCAAGGACAACAGCAAATCCACCTGGGACTAATAAGTGATTAAATCAAGGTTGCAAGACAAGGGATTAATATATGAAAGGTGATTGCTTTCCTATATACCAACAATGAACACGTGAGATTTGAAATTTAAAAACACACCATTTGCATTAACATTACCCAAAGTGAAATACTTAGGTAAATCTAACACATGCAAAATCTATATGATAAAAACAACAAAACTCTGATGAAAGAAATCAAAGAAGAATTAAGTGAATGAATACCGTATATACTCGAGTATAAGCCGACCCCCTTAATTTTACCCTAAAAACTGGGAAAACTTAGTGACTCAAGTATAAGCCGAGGTGGAAAATGCAGCAGCCACTGGTAAATTTCAAAAATAAAAATATATACCCAAAA